>JAUMHG010000072.1:5367132-5385018 GCA_032359395.1 Enteromius anoplus | reverse complement strand
TTTTATTTTATTTTATTTTATTTTATTTTATTTTATTTTATTTTATTTTATTTTATTTTATTTTATTTTATTTTTAATTTTTTATATTTATTTATTTTTTATTTTATTTAATTTTTTTTATTTTACTGTGATGTTATTTCATTACATTTAATGTCATTGAAGTCTTCAGCTTTGAGGTCAAAAGTCATTACATAAGTGTTTCATTTTCTGTATCTTTCTGTGGTTCTGACTCAGATCCATAGTTTAATCAGAACCATTAGACTTCACTTTGAGGAGTAAGAAGGTCTAAGAACAGTGCTTCGGTTTTTACAGTGGCATTTATCTGTTTATGTATCGCACATATGTGTCTCCTTAAGAGTAGAACAGAAATTAAGAACAAACATTTCTGAAATAAACCGAAAAGGCAATCTTTTGTACCAAGAGTTGGCACTGTCAACTAGACAAGAGTTTATTGAGTTTATTGTGTCCAAATAAACTCTTTTTGTCTTTTTTTCAGGGCTCAACCAAGTCTTTGACCTACACCAAACAGAGAAACACTCTCCCGAGGTAGGTTTGTCTGAAAAGAGTCAAAGCTTTTAAAGCTTCAGATCTCAAAGCAGGAGTGGTTGAGCATGCTTGAGACTTTATTTCCTCAGCTAATCTGTGCTTATCTCAGATAAGTTACCTCATCTCAGCAGGGTTTTATTCCCTTTGGATTTGATGTGAAAAGTTAAAAATCCCTTTTGGCCGCAGTGTGGTGAGAAGCAGAGAGCTAATATGTGTCAGGGAGCATGGTTAGTTCAGCTGCACACCACTGACAGCTCAGCTGTATCCAATAAAATATCTTTTACATGATATTATGATTTTTAGTGGTTTTGTTTTTGAGAAGCTTTAATTTAATTTTATTGTTTATGCATCAACGTTGAATTTCTGGTCAATGTAATAATTGTAATTGCTAAATATCAAATGAAAAAAAATTTAATTATTTTTTGTGGGACAAAAAATAAAAACAAAGTTACCTTTTAATGCCAATTTAGGTGAATTTAGGCATCACAACATTAAAATATGCAGTATAATAAATATTAAAATAATTGCTAAATATAACATTTAAAAATTGTAATGATAAATGCCAAATATATTAATGTTCTGTATTATTTTATATGAGTCAAATTTTGTATTATAAACTTTATCTATAAAATTAATTTTTGTAATGCTAATTTAAATGAATTTAGGCATCACAACATAATAATGTGCAGTAAACTAAATTTATATTTTGTTTCAATATATGCTAAATACTACATTAGCGATAAGCCAATAATTAGTTTAATCTAATAACTGTAAATAATAAATATTAGATGTTGAATGTTGTATATTTGGGCCAAAAAAACAAAACAAAAAAAAACGTAATTTATTTTTGTGTAAAAAAGTATAGATTTTTATGATAGAGTAAGTGAATTTAGGCATCACAATATTATAATGCTCGTTATAAAAAGTATTTAGATAATTGCTTAATATCAACCATTTCAAATGATAAACGTAATCATTAAAATTCTCTATTATTTGATGTTTACAAAAAACATCAGCTTTTAAAATGCTAATTTAAGTGAATTTAGGCATCACAATATTATAATGTAAAATAAATAAATAAACTATCAGTGAGCATTCAATAATGGAAAATTAATTTAAAATATAAAAATAAAGGCAATGAGCACAGTAAACAATTACCCATCCCTTTTTCTCAGAAGTTTTCCAGCCATCAAATCTATTAGATTAGTTATCTTCTAACTAAAGATTTTAACCAGATTTTGTCCGGGCTAAAACCTGGTGGACTCGGTAGGACCGAGTCTCGGTCAATCCACGAGGTGTTGGTAGGTCATCTTGGACCAGCAACAAACCAGCAGCTATATTCCAAAAATCAACCTAACCCCCTTAAAGACTCATAAAATTGAGTTTCATTTTATGTCTGTTAGCTCTTCAAGTCATTTGGGAGAATATTAAGGCAGCTTTCCCGTCTCTCCCAGGAGCTTCAGTGTAGACCGGGTGATGGACAGAGTGATGGAGAGGCACTATGATTTCGATCTCACGTACATCACAGAGAGGATCATCTCTGTGTTTTTCCCTCCTCTGTTGGAAGAACAGCGGTACCGCCTCAACCTCAGGGAGGTGGCAGCCATGCTTAGGTCCAAACACCAGGACAAGTTTCTGGTAAGTGACTCAGCGTGTATTTACTGTATCTAAGGGAAGTTTACTTATGTCATTGTAATAGAGGCATTTTCTCTCTTCCTCCCACAGTTATTCAATCTGTCTGAGCGGAGGCATGACATCACCCGTTTAAACGCAAAGGTAGGGGCTGACTTTGTGCGATTGTGTGTGTTTATGTTGCTGGTTGCTTTGCTGATAAACTTTTAAAGACCCGATTACACCACCCGAGATTAATAAGTCTCCCTCTCTCTCAGATTCATGACTTCGGCTGGCCAGATATGCACGCTCCTCCACTGGATAAGATCTGTGCCATGTGCAAAGCCATGGAGAACTGGCTGAACTCCGACCCCCAGCATGTGGTCGTTCTGCACTGTAAGGTCAGAGGTCATTGTAGTCTTTGGACAGTTCATGTCAGGGTCACAGGGTACTAAAGGGTGCTGACGTGACCCTTAAGGACCACCCTGTGGAGCGTCGCCACAGACGATGACATGAAGACAGACCTGAGAGGATGTCTGATTTGACTGGCTTTTAGTTTTGCGTGAGATGTTTAAAACTGCAATGAAAAAGCAAAGAGTAAGAGATGAGAAAGCACTAATGCATATTTAATTGTTTTGAACCTTTAACAGGACCCAAAATCTGGGATTTAAATCTAGTTTTAATCTGGTAATAGTTTTAGGACATTTTATATATCCCAAAAAAAAAAAAAAGGTTAGATGGTCAGATGTTCTTGAAGCACAAGTAGGATCATTATAGTCAGGTAAAAGGGGGACATGCTAAAACCACACCTGACACCCTGGCAGCAGCTTTAAAAACATGCTTGTTTTGTAATTTGGGATTTGTTTTGTTCATTGACATATTTTAATTTCACAGGGAAATGTGCAACATTTTGTCTGAGAAATAATCATTATAATATTATTAAAAAACCATGAGAAAATCATATTTTGGAAATAAGTATGGTGAACTGTATTGTATTGTGTCATTACTGTATATGCCTAACTTTCACTTTCCTAGCTTTTCAAAACCTGACTGTTGAAGTACAAATCATAGCGGTATCAGCTTTATTGAGTAGTATTGATTTCTTTCAGGGCAACAAAGGAAAGACAGGTGTTATCATTGCTGCCTACATGCATTACAGCAAGATTTCAGCAGGGTAAGACTTCATATAAATGACAAAACACTTTATCATTTATTTATTTGTTTGTTTTTATTTATTTATTCTGAATTCAATATAATTAAATAATATAATTAAAATAATATCACTTTAAAAAAATATACCAAATTTATTTTTATTTAATTTTTTTAATTATTAAATTTTTTTATGTTTTTGTTGAGGAACACAAAAGTTCTTGCAACTTTTTTTTCATATAAATATATGATATTGTAGTTGATATATGTAACATATCTCCCGGTTAGTGTAGATGAAAACATTTAAAACCAGTTTTGTTATGTGTAGTACAGCAGAAATACTAGAAGTAATATTATTACTTAGTTTTATGCTTAATGAATGTGTTTTTGATGAGTGTTTTCTTACATCTTCAACCTTTTTTAATTGCACAGGGCAGATCAGGCCCTCAGCACATTGGCAATGAGGAAGTTTTGTGAAGATAAAGTGTCGTCCTCTCTCCAACCCTCTCAGAACAGGTACATCCCTTTTGATTTATTGATCTTTACATACTTTTTGCATCATTAACACTGATTTCTCTGCAGGTATATCTATTACTTTGGAGGGCTTCTCTCGGGGGCCATCAAAATGAACAGCAGTCCACTCTTCCTCCATCAGGTCCTCATTCCCACCATCCCCAACTTCCAGGAAGATGGAGGTGAGTGAATATTTTCCTGACTTCATTAACGCATAAGCCCTCGATGAGGTCACTGAGGTAATATGTGTCTGTGTGAGAGCATATGTATTCATGAAACAATCCTCCTTCACATTCACACACATTGCAAGTTTGTTTTTAATCGTTTGCTGCGGAGGAGAGAGAGAGATCAAGGGGGTTTGCCAATTCCTCCATCATTTCTCACTTTTTCCTCACTCTCTTGACAGGTTTCTTGCCTTTCTTGAAGATCTATCAGTCCATGCAGCTTGTCTACACTTCTGGCATATAGTGAGTGAGAATATATTAGAGATGTATACATCATCTAAAGCATATTTAGAGGCATTTGTTTGGACAGGCATGCTCATTAAGAAGCTTAAGAACCCTTCATATCTTCTTCATTAATTAAATAAATAAGAAAGAGTAAACTTTTTTTTTTTTTTGCAGTGATCTGCAGGGCTCCGGGAGCAGACGGCTCATTGTTACTATTGAGCCTGCACTGCTGCTGAAAGGAGACATCATGGTATGTAAGGCTGTTCTATTTGACCCTGATAAATTACAACTGTCTCAACCATAGGCATTTCCATCACTTTATTTTTTTGCTCTCGCTCTCTGTCACTTTTACCGTCTTTTTCTGTCCTTCCTGTAGGTAAAATGTTATCACAGGCGAGTTCAGTCTCCTGAGAGGGACACTGTGTTTCGACTGCAGTTTCATACGTGCACCATTCATGGAGCTCAGCTCTGGTTCGGCAAAGGAGAACTGGATGAAGCTTGTTCAGGTACATTTTTAACCGAACAAGCCAAGAATCACATGCCAAGCTCATATATTTTTACAATAAAACCAGAGCTGCTCATCCAACTCTGACCGCCTTGAGCTGAAATGGCCTTGGGATGTCAGCTGAGCTTGGTTTTTTACGATGTGCTTTTTTATTTCGGTGGTCTGTGTTCTTTTAGCTGTGCCGTAAATTATCACCCTCGTTCCCATTGGGTAACACCTGCGCCCCACAGCTGCATAATTGAGATGAGATACAGATTTTCACGTGACAATAGATTCTCCGTGGGCTTACATACAAGCATGGGAGGCAACTTCAATTGCTTGTAAAACTCTGGGAAAATTCCTAGATATTAATCATGGTTATAATCAAAAACATATTTATGAAGTGTGTAGTATGGAGAGGATATTAAATACAAAGCCTAATATAGTTAGTTGGCAAAGGCTCTTCTATTTTCCCAATGATTAACAATCTCTATTCCCACTGTTTCCTGTAGATGACAGATTTCCCTCTGATGCCACAGTGGAGTTTGTGTTTTCATCTGGGCCTGAGAAAATTAAAGGTAACATCAAATCCTCAATCAAGCTGCAGATAAAGTTCTTACTAACAGTTTGCAGTTTAAGTGACTGTGAAACTATTTGACAAACTTAATTATCTTTCCTGAGCTAATGCACAACATTTGCCACTGAAAAAGGTGCTACCATATCATGTGGTCTTTAACTGTGTTATAATGCAGATGTACTTGGTTGTTATTTTATTGTGCATGTGTGTTTGATTCAGGGAGGGTTAGCCAGAGGAATGATCCAGCTGTCAGTGTGGACTATAACACAAATGATCCGGTGGTGCGTTGGGACTCTTATGAAAACTTCAATCAGAGATATCAGGACAGCCTAGAGGGTGCAACTATTCTTTCTTACAACCACATACTGTTATTTATTCAAGCCTTCAAAGGGAACATAATGTATTGTTTTAAACTTTCCTTTTTATTTTGAAATAAAAGTTTGACACTACTCTTTACAATGTTTACAACATCCTGCCTGTTTAAAAATAAGATTCAGAAATAACCACATTACAGGTGGTCAGGTTTACACATTGACACCTTGTTTTTTATACTTTCCTCCAGATATCGCGCACACATGTGGGCCTCTAGATGGCAGCCTCTACGCTCAGGTGAAAAAGCGCCGCGCTGCAGGCTCCACCTCCCTGCCGTCCACCAATGGGAGCCCTGCGAGGAGCATTGAGGAGCGTCCGAGTCAGCTTCTGTCTGTTAGCACCGATTCTGGACACTCATCCGTCCCACCTGAGCGACTCAATGAGTCAGTTCGACAGGCCCCGCCTACACAGCAAGAGAGGGAGGAGCTTGAGCGCCTGCTGGGTGGGATTGAAGGTGATGGAGGGAGGGATCGTGACCGAGAAACAGCCATTTTGGATGACGGTGATTCCTTGCCTCCTGAAAGGACTGGGTCACTGAGGTTAGGCCGTTCATGCTCATGTCGGGTGGGCTACCGATCCCAGCGTTGTGCTGAGCCTGGATGTGATGGACTCCATCACTTATCCAATGGGTACTGCCTTGATCGTACCACCACCACCACTAATGGACACACAGGGGCTCCTTCTCCAGGGATGCCATCCGTCATAGGGCTTTGCCAACACCACAGTGCCCATCCTCACCAATCCCTGCCGCCACCTGATCTACTCTGGGACCGTCAACAAGGTCCGCAGCACTACCTTCATCGCACTTGCACAGAGGGGCCATCACGCCACCTGTGTCCATATCCGTCTCAAGAGATCAATCCCCATCCACATAGTCTGTCTCCTCGACTGCTCTGTAGGGCGGATGAATACATTCCATACCCCCACCATCACCACAACCATCCACACCACCCAAAACCCAGTGGCCCCTACCACGATGTCATGATGATAGATGGCCTAGTGACACCTGGATGCCCCTGTCGGGACTGCTGTCTGCGGCGGGAAGATTTCCACACTCACCGTTTAGACAGAGAGGAGGGAATACACTGGGAGAGGGAGGCAGAGCTTCCCCGGGATACTGGGTTAAGACGGGGCCGAGACGCTGATATGCAAAGAGGGGCAGAGATATGGGACCGGGAGGCAGGGCTAAGAAGAGGCAGAGAAATGTCTCCGCACTGGGAAAGAGACAGAGAAGCAGAACTGCAGTGGGAGAGAGAACGAGAGGCAGAATTCTGGCACAGAAGGGCTACCGTATCCCCCTACGGGCCTCACGTTCATGAATTACCGGCGTTTAACTTCGATCCACTTCCCGCAGGCCATCCTGCATACCCCGAACCCTCCCGGTCTCACTCTCATGCCCATCTGGATCTTAAATACAGTGGCAGTTCCAGTGGATACCAGACACCACACCAGACGTGCCCCTGCTCCCCCTACCAGCCATCCCCTTCAGAGAGTCGTGGATATGCCTCGGGTTACCAGTCTGAGTCTACGTCCCCTCTTCCACCTCCTTCCGCCTCCTGCCCTGGTCCGGTGCACCATGCCAGCGGACCTACGGATAACCAAACAGACCCTCAGCAGTACACCTCTGATACAAATACAGGTGAGAAATGCCTTGAAAGATACAATTAAAATATTTTATTGCAGCGTATAGGACTGTCTTTAAATTTGCAAGAAAATCATCTTAGGCTAAAGAAATTCATTTGTTCATCAGTCGGTATGCTGTCTCTGTCAGATTGCCCTGGTGCAGATAGCGTAGGCTGGCGTAGTCACATTACCCATGGTTCCCTGCGGCGGACACATCGGGATCCACATGCCCCATGTTCAACACCCTCTGATATTTCAGGACCTCCAACACCAGTACACACAAGCAGCCCCTTGCGAACCCAAGAGAGGTAACTGCATTTATAAGTAGAAGTGGGGTTGCTTCTGCAGAGTTTAGCTCCCACCCTAATCTAACACACCTAACCTACCTGAACCTTAATATCAAGCTAAGGTTGTCAGGGTTACCTGAAAATAACAGCAGGTGTGTTGGAATAGGCTTGGAGATTTGTAGACGGATAGACCCCAGGAGCACAGCTGGCTACTCCTACAGTAAAGGGAAATGTTACCTGCTTACTTAATTTAACTTTGTGTTAATTTCTTTTTCCATTTTCAGTCCAGGTCGTGAGTATGAGTCAAGAGAGGTGAACAGTGAAAGCAGTTCAGCCCACAGTAGTACGCACCCACCTGCCCTACAGTCCACCAGTACCAGTCCGGGCTCTCAGCAAGCTGTACATTCTTCCAGTCAAGGGATTCCTGAGATACACCCCTTTCCTGCCACACCCACCATTGCCCAACAACTCTCTGCCCATTCCTCACCGACAACACCTTCCATTCCACAAATCTCAGCAGAACTCTCCACCCCTTTAACACCTTCATCAGAATCCACCCAATCACAAGCAAACAGCTCACCTACTGCTGCTACAGGGGAAATGGTACCACGATCAGTTGAGACTGTTAAACCAGCACGTTCACCAGGCCCGTCTTTTCCCATCCCGTCCATGTCCATCCCGCAGAGCAATAGAGAATCACCTTCTACTGAACCAGACACCCCTTCTGCTTCTTCTGCCCCTGCATCCCCTCAGCCTCCCATTAGTGAACATGAGAGCTCTTCTTCCCCTGAACCCCCAGTGCCTGGCTTCGCGACCCTGGGTAGGAAGCTGATGTTGGGCTCTGAACTCTCACTTCCTGCAGGACACAGTATGGACGGTAGCCCCAGCTCCACTCCCACCTTCCCCATCTCTCCAGCCTGCTGCACCCCATCTCCTCCACCAGGCACCTACTCGGGGAGCTCGGTCACCTCCGTCCCACAGCCTCCCCTCCCAGAAAAACGCCGCCCATCAGGCCAGCCAGGGTCACCCAACGGGAGGTCTGGAACTCTGAGGGCATCCATGAGTCATCAGCCCTCTGGCCAACACCACGTTACATTCTCACCTTCAGTAGGAGAGCTGACTGTGCCCGCTGGACAGGAAGAAGCTGGTGTAGAGGGTGAGATGGGCAACCGTGTCAGTGTGAAATTTGTGCAGGACAGCTCTCGATTTTGGTATAAATCTGGTATCTCCAGAGAACAAGGTGAGGCAACCACTGTCTTAAAATTTAACTAAATAGAACTAAATGAGGTTTAGAGATGCCTTCATGGCCAGCTGCTAATAATCCACATTTGTAAAACAAAAGTGCTGTATACTGCAAAATAATAGAGGCTTTTGCACCACATAGTTCCCTGCTGGCTAATTCCAGAACTAAGTTCTCCATAGGCCTATGTTGACTTGGTTGCTTTCGATTTCTGATTGCTAGTGGTCTTTGCCTAAACAGCTTTGCTTGTGCAAACATAAAAAAAGTCTTATTAGTTACTTTTGCACTTTTCATAACCCTTAGTATGAGCTTACTTCTGTGCTGTAGTGTTTGTGCACATGCTGCAACAGATTGTTGTTCCATATGCTAGGGTCTTTTTTTAAATAGCGATGTCTCATTAAACTGTCCTGTCCCTGGTCAACAGCTATAGCAGCACTGAAGGAAAGAGAGCCAGGGGCCTTCCTCATCCGAGACAGTAACTCTTTCCAGGGGGCCTACGGTCTGGCTCTGAAAGTTGCCAGCCCACCCCCCAACGCCAATAACCATAGCAGCAAAGGTACGCCACATCTGTACGCATTTCCTCGCACAAACATTTATCTTGCTTCAGTGTTGCTCCCAAAGCTCACTGTCTGCACAGGAAACACACGACTGCACCTGAATTACTCTAGCAGAGCTAAACATCACAAGAATTCAGAGCAAAGGCTGAAGCGTGTCATTTCTGGGTTAAAAAAGAACTTCAAAAATAATGCCGAAAGGTTGTCACAATTTGGCATGCAATCGATATTAGCATCGTAGTCTGTATTAAAGATTTAATTTCCTGTCTGTTAGCAGGAGGAGACCCTCTGGAACAGCTGGTTCGACACTTCCTGATTGAGACAGGGCCTCGAGGAGTGAAGATTAAGGGCTGTCAAAATGAGCCCTACTTTGGTGAGCAATTCAGGAATCTTTTATAAAAGTCTACGGGTTGGCTCGCCAAAAAGTGATTAAGCTTAGTCCTGGTTCAGCTTATAGGGATGATTTACCAGTGTTATCATTTACTCACCCTCATGTCATTCCAAACCTGACGTTTTATTATGAAGATGTTAGAAAGTTCTTACAGTCCTAAACCTGATCTGGAGAACCAATGTCTGACTACAAAGTTGGAGTTAATAGAACAGCCAGCTTGAATAAAGCTGTATAAAAGTTGAGCTCAGGTTAGTGTGAAAATGAGTTTGCACTTTCCTGAGATATCTGAGGGGGGGATCGGTTTGCTCAATGCATGCAAGGTATTCAGACAGCAATACTGTCCAATTTCCATGAAATCTGTCATGTACTCTAGCAGAGCGCTGAATATGCCAAATAGCAGAACACAATTTTATAAAAAAGAGCGAATGGACAACCTTGAGTTGTAGAAATAAAGATAAAGCTCATATTTGATGTAGCGCTGTTTTTTTTATATATTAGAAAGCAAAAACGTTTTTTTTTTATGCTTGCCGTCTGACTACATTCTGGTGCTTTTGCAATCTGGCACATCAGTTTTAAGGTAAATAAAGTTGAAGTGTTATGAAAGCTGAATATCGAGGTCCTCTGTGTGTGTTTTGTCATTGGTAGGGAGTCTTTCAGCACTGGTGTATCAGCATTCCATTACACCTATCTCTCTGCCCTGTGCCCTCCGCATCCCAGAGAGAGGTAAACATAACGCCGCACGTCAACACCACGCTGAGATATCACTGAATGATGAAAGCACAGACACAACATACACTCATTGAGGGGTTAGAGGAGATAGAAAGCAACAAAAAATCCAGAGAATGTATTTTCTATTCAACTACAATTTTATAGTGCATTTATTTTTTTCATTTGATTGATTTTTATTTCCACTACACTTTGCCATATAATTTAATAATCACACTGACAATTATACAGATTCAAACTGCCAAATACCACGTTTTTTTTTATTTTTTATTATTTCATCATCTCACACATAAGAATGATGTTTGCGATTCAGACAAAGCTGGTTGGACTGCATGTTTTTGCATACTCAGTATTATACGTAAACTAAACGGTAGTGAATGTATAATATATTACACTACACAATAATATACATACATTACCATTTAGTACTGCATATTATACATACAGTTCCAAAATATTATACACAGCTGTATATTATAAATGCAGCTTCATTAGAAAATAAATAAAAATGACTTATTACTTTAATATAGCAAGGATGCATTAGTGATAGTTAATACATTCATGTTGTAAATATACATATTTTAAATAAATGTTGTTCTTTCAACCTTTTCTGTTTATTAAAGTGACCTGAAAAATACATCAGTTTCCAGCACAACTGTTTCTTGAGCAGTAAATGATCCTCTCAGAATGATTTCTGAAGGATCATGTAACACTGTAATGATGCTGAAAATTCATTTTTACCATCATAGGAATAAACAGCATTTCAAAATAGTTATTATTTGTAACATTATAAAATATAAAGATATAATTTACTTTTCAGTGCACCGCTTGTTGATTTTAGGAGACTTCATTTAAAAAGCGAACACTTTTTAACCACAGCATGATATGAAATCATTAGATTTGTGTTTATGCAAGTGCCGGTGTTTGAATCTCTATAAATCATGATGTCACGCTCTCAGACCCAATAGGTGAAGCAGTGGAGGTCCAGCCAGTCAGTAACATGAGTACAGCTGCAGACCTTCTGAAACAGGGAGCAGGTGAGTGTGAGTCAGCACATCTGTCCTCGTGTTGCTTCTTACTGTAATGTCTATAACCCGACGTCTCCCCTCAGCATGTAATGTGCTGTACCTGAACTCAGTTGAGACCGAGTCTCTCACGGGACCCCAGGCTATCGCTAAAGCCACAGGGGCCACAATGTCACGCAGCCCTCGGCCCTCTGCGACAGTGGTGCACTTTAAGGTGTCAGCCCAGGGCATTACGCTGACCGACAGCCAGCGCAGGTACGTACACTCATGTCTCTTTCAGTTTTCTCTTGAGTCGTAGAAATGTGAGGACAGACTGTCATACTGAGTTTGACTCTGAGTGCTCGGGGTTTTCAGGGTGTTTTTCAGGAGACATTATCCAATCAACAGCGTGACTTTCAGCAGTGTGGACCCGCAAGACAGGAGGTGAGACCGTGGTGGCAAAAATGCAAACTAGTGTACAAGCGTGGTTATCTAATTTTTATTTGATTGTTTTATATTACAGTGTGCTGTTTGCAGTGCATTCCACATCCAATACAATTGCAAACTATGAATTAGCTGCAAATATATAAAGGAGAATGTGCATCTAGGAGGATATTGTTTTTGATTTTTTTTTCTTTTTTAATCTTATTTTTGTTTTGTGTGAGGATTTGTTTCTATATATTATATATAAATAATGTTTTTATGCTTTTTAGTTTTGTCTTTTGTTTTGTTTTTGCTTTGTTTACATTTAGTTTTATATATATAGATTTGTTTTGTTTTGCTTTTTTGCTTTGCTTTTCTAACAGTTAGCTTAGAACTAATAGTATCTCTGAATTTGAATCAGGTAGTGCATGACTCTATGTGCGCTGCTCTCTCTGTGTGTGCAGCATGCGTATAAATGTTTTATTTTACTCATATATGTGTGTATATTTCCAGTTTTATGTAAAACACAAGCTTTGGGGCTTTGAAACGCGAACCTACCCTACCTAAGAACACATTTCTTTTCTTAACCCATCACTTTGAACTCTGTAAATTGTTTGGGCTTTGTGTTTTTTATTTTGTAAACGCTCTTTCATGGCACACAGCTACCAGTCTCGCATCTAAAGAATTTTAAGGGCAATAACATTAAACCAGATGTTTGAGGAAAGAGCATTTTTCATTTTGCGTGAGCCCCCCAAACATGTTGGGCCTGTGAGCAAACTTAAAGGAATTTACTGCTAACCTGCCCAACAATATGTAGATGAGTTTGGTAAAGCCCCGTCCACTCCAAGCACGACAACGACAAAGATAACAACATAGTTCTACAAACTGTTCTCAGTGTTACAGTATAGCAGCGCCCACACCACAACTAAACATTGCCAGCCAATCAATTGTAGATAAATTGTAGATAGACTACTCATATTTGACCCAAAAGCGATGGTTTGAAGTTGTTTTCCAAAACCTTTTTATTTTTTGGTGAACCGCTCCTTTTTATTCCTATTAAGCCTACAAAAATATGATTTGCCGTAGCCCTCCAAAATAAAGCCTCAAAGCAATGTGCGTTACATCCCAAGCATACTCTACACAAGTTAATGACATCAAACACTTCTACAGGAACTTGATTTCACATTGCAACGCAGCACAAATATACTACACCCACAAGACTACACTAAGTATACCCAGTGCTTGTTTAGAGTGTGTGTTTGTCCTCAGATCGAGAGCATGTTAGTGTGTGTGGCTGCAGCGTCCTGTGTGTGTGTGAGTCTGTTCCTCAGTCTTGTCTCTGTCTCCCTCTTGCTGTCGTAGGTGGACTAACTCAGACAGCACGACCTCTAAGTAAGTCTAAATGATATGTGTGTTGTCTGGACCGCTCGTTTGGAAACTCTTGATAGGAAACTGATTATGTGCATGTTCATTTACTCATATTACCATAGCACCGATCATCCCGTCTGTCCGTTCACTCTTCATTTGGATCGCGAGTCTGACTGATATTTTATCCCCAGTATCCCCATCTCCTTGTCTCCTCTCAGAGTATTTGGTTTTGTTGCCAAGAAGCCCGGCGGTGTGGCGGAGAATGTGTGCCATCTTTTTGCAGAGCTGGATCCTGAACAGCCAGCGACTGCCATCGTCAACTTCATTAACAAAGTAATGCTGGCACCACAGAGACGCTAGGACCCCTGCGGGGGGACGAGGAGGAAGGTTTATCTTCACGTACACCACAAGACTGTATTGTTGCACCTTCTGTCAAGTTTTTAAGACTTTTGACATGATGCCAAAACACATTAAAACCAAAATAGGCTATAGAATGTAACCAAACTAAAGCCAGCAGTCTGATGTGGTTTTGGGATTGTAAATGACAGTTTTGTTTTGTTTTTGTTAATTAACCCTGGCAGCAGTGGTTTAACACAAATATAAAGCACTGTTATTGACCCGCGAATTTAAATAAATCTGTTGTATGCTCTCAGACTTCTGAATTGCACAGATAGCAGTCTCCGCAGTATGACAATCATCAGTGTAGAGTTATTGAAATATGCTAAGTTATGGCCGAAAAGGTTTATTTTATTCAAAAGCCAAATTTTTAGTGTGTTTTTTTTTAAATACTTTTAGTCTGAAAGGAGGAGCCATTATTTCTATTGGAAACCCTTTTCAGCCACAATAAAAAAATAAGTATAAATAAAGATAATTGTGACGTATCTCACATTTCAAATTTTTTTTTATAAAGTTTATTTTCAGCCCAGTCTCATGGCAATTCGTACATATTTTACGAGATGGCTAATACGTATGATTTTTGTTAAATCGTACGTATTTTACAAGTTGCACATTTCATATAAATTTGTACGAATGAACTACATCTAACCCCGCCCCTAAACCTACCCGTCACTGAGGTTAATTTTTTTTTTTTTTTTTACGAATTAGCACGATTTTTGGTCGTGAGACTGTGGTGTTATAAAAAAAAAACCTCTCAATTACCTTTGTTTTTAATTCTATGGTGGAACAAGTTTTAATAAGTTTCTGACTCTAGCCCGGTGTCTGCGAATGATAGGGAAAGTTCCCGAGGGTTTGAGACGGAGAAACAGATGGAGGAGCAGACATGGCGTAGTCGTGACGCTGAGCAGCTGTTCTCAGTATTAGGAAGATTTAAATGTCATGTAGGATGATTTCATAATGGAAGGCTGACGGTCATGTGATTATTGCCCAGAGAGAATTTGGTTACCTTTAGAGTAGGTCCCCTTTTGTTGTGTATTTGACGCACCGTTCAGAAATAGAATATAAACCAAGGCAGACAGTGGTTCATAACCATCCACATCATATGCAACCCATAGCTTCGCCAAATGACCGTCACGCATCATGCTCTAGCATATTGTGTCGTAGAACCTTATATTGAAATGTAACCGGTCTTTAAACTGATTGGACAGGTGGACGTTTCCGCCTTCAGTCGTTGTGTAGTGATTTAACGATCTCCAGAAGCTGTTTATAACCAAAGACGTGGCCATGTACTCTGTTACAGTAACTTTAAGCTGTGCCATTTATTATACTTACATATTCAACAAGTTATTTCTGTTTTTGACAGATAGTAAGACACGTCTATGACTTTAATATATTGTATTCTGTATTTTCTTATTGATCTTTTTATGTAGTAATATATTTTCACACATGCAGCTGACTTGGAAAGTAAAAAAAAGGAAAGTAAAAAAAAAAAAAGACTACATGGAAGGATTTTGATAAGAAAAGTTTTTTATTACCATGTTATTTTTTAAGTGTATGCACAAGTGAAAAATATAATAAATGTAAAGTCATGGTACCAGATCTGAATTCATGATGTAAATCATTTGAGTTCTAATGCATTATTCTATTCGCACTTTAAATCAAAGATGTGCGTGTGTGTGTGTGTGTGTGCGCGTGTGTTATGATGCACCTCACATTGGATTAGTCTCAACGTTCAACTTCCCTTTGTTGTGCATTTAATGCAATTTTTGCATAAACAAATGAAAAGTGAATTTATTTATAATGGAAAAAGCGGACACCATAATTCTTTCACATTTTCATATGAGAATTTATTAATCGTAAGGCCATTTGTTCAGATGTATTGAACATACTGACAAAGCTGATTTGAAATAGATGTCATCTATTTCTTTTAGACATGTGTAGCAAGTTACTCCGTCAACAATTCTGCATTATTTCCGTGTCATCTACTTTTTACTCTGGTTTTGGTACAATTACTAGCCGTCGTCAAAATGTCATGAGTTTGACATTAAACTCATCGAGTGAAGACTTCTCTGTCCCTTTTTGATATGGCCAAGACTTTGTAAACAGGGTACACGACATTAAAACATCTTTCACAATCTTTGGTAGCTGTTGATTCCTTCTACAACAGCAAAAAAAAAAAAAAAAAACATACAAAACCAAAATTCAAATAATAAAAGGTTTGGTTCAGCTTTACTAGCAAACGAATGATTGGGACTGTTGTGAATTTTTCTTTGCGCAAATGTTTTGGATCATGAAAATACAGTAACCTTCTGTACACGCTTAAGTGAAAAACAAATCAAAAACTACAATTGAAAAAACATTCATCATCAAGTGCTGGTTATAAAATGTTCCCCTTTGGTTTTGTTTTTATCTTGAAAAAACAGAGGTAAAAAAGATAAAGACATTCACGATTTCGTTTCCATTCTACCGATAAGCAGCCCGAAATTTAAGGCCACACGTTACTGGGGACCGTCGTCAGGTCCTCTTATGTTACAGCTTTGTCAGCGCCCCGTTAACTTGGCCCTGATGGCGCCTAACCCTACAGTATTTGAGGCAGAGGCGATTCAAACTTGCATCAACAATAAAGAGCTTTTCATTCAGCATTCACAGCGGCAGGGAGGTGATTTTGTGGAAAGCTAAATATCTCATCACAGACAGCTTTAAAAACCAAAGATGACGCGTAATATACAGTGCCCTCTTTTGTCCTCTGCGAGCTAACGGGCCACCTTTTCAAACACAGAGGAGCCCTTTAGTACCAGTGAGGTCAAACCATTGCGTACAACAGAAACAGGTACATCCAAACAATAAATAAACGGTTGTTCCCAAAAGGAAAGGTTGCAGCTGTCAGTTTTGTGAGTCTGATGGAGGAGGGCCGGCAGATGGGCGAGGATCTCAGCAGTGGAACGAGTGCGGTGACGAGGAGAACCCTGGCTGCTCGTGGTGGTTGGTGTCTGGACTGTGCTGGTCTTCGGTCTCTGGAGACATGGAGCCGTTGTAGTCCTCGGCCTCCATCTGCTCCTCTTTGATTTGAGACTGATGCCTGTGAACATAGACCCGTCATGTCAGCCGGGAACCAGCAACACCAGCTATTTTTAATATGGTCTTTTACTCTCAACGTCAACATTTGTGACGGTCAAAACAGTTGTGAAGTTGATTCGTTTTGTCTGTGGAAAACGCTGACAAATAACCGTTTTATATCGAATGTTTTTAGATATGGATGCAATTATCACAAAAACAGTAGTGTGTGTTTTTTTTTATTTAAATCTTTACATGCCGTAATATTTTCACTCAAGTTTCAAGACTTCAAATTTACATTTTGATTTTGATTGATTTAAATGAAAGTTTAAAAGCTTTAGTAACTGTACGTACTCAATCACATACATATACAGAGACAGAGAGAGACTGATTTTATACTAAACAAGACATTTATTATTTTGAATTTCTAGTACCATACATGTTTTTATATTTGTGATATATCATGTTAGTTCAGAATAAGATTATTTTAGTGTATTGAACATCTTGAATCACTTTTGTTCACTAGTGATTTTGTCGTTTAGTATCTTTGTAGTTCTTATTAATTTTTTTTTCCAGTGTTAGTTGTTTTAATTTGAGCTTGATGTATTAAAATAACTAAGAAATGTTGCCTTTGAAATTAAAAGTTTGTATGCCATTTTTATTTCAGTTAACTTGTGAAAAATGAAAACGTTTAATGCTTTTAATTTTAGTGAAATATTTCATCTCTGTGGGGGAGTTAGGTTAACTTTCCATTTTGAAGTAAAAAGTTGTTGAGTTAGTCTAATTTTTTAAGACATTTAAAAACATACAGGCTAATTGGGTGAACATATTCAGACGTTCACAGTGTTGCCATGATGACATATCTTTGGTTAAAAAAAGTATACATTACTTTGCCTGTATGTCAAATCATAGGATAAATGTATCTTTCAGGTCAATCTTTTTTTTTTTTTTTTTTTTACAGAGATTCTACTTTCTGTGTCATTATTCAAACAAACTGTCATAATTATTGTAAATATTTGATTTAATATTCTACATTAATGACACTATATATCAAATTGATCAAATGTATTAATAGGAGTATATATATATATATATATATATATATATATATATATGAGG
>JAUMHG010000072.1:5291999-5314130 GCA_032359395.1 Enteromius anoplus | reverse complement strand
CTCCGCTTCGCGTCGGGTCCTGATCACACTGTCGGGGCTTATTTCTGCGATAACTACCGGCTGCCTGTACATTACCCCTTACGTATTGAACTGTTATTATAGTTTTACCCAAATGTTTCTAATTTCTTAAACAGCAAATTAGCATATTAGACCGATTTCTGAACTGATTTGTGACGCACGTCCTAATTCTGCCAAGTTCAGTGTTTCTCTGGAAGATTTTAATGCATAAATATAGATTATACCATATCTCTACACCCAAACCTAACCTTACCCATGAGTACTGCCTAAAATCAGAGTAAATGATAGATGACTGACACTGATGCACAAGCACCAAAGATTGTAAGCCTGAACTTCACAAAATCTGTAAACTGTTTCTTCAAATCTGATTGTTTAATGACAATGTTGTGCCCCGGGCCCTTGTTGAACTTGGTAAAATCAGTTTAGTGTCATGTGACACTGAAGACTGGAGTCATGACGCAGAAAATTTAGCTTTGCATCACAGGAATACATTGCATTAAACAAACAGAAAATGATTACTCTAGGTCGTAATAATATTTGGCAATTGTACTTTTTATTTGATCAAATAAATGCAGACTTGATAAGTTTAAAGGATTGCTCCACCCCAAAATGAACATTTAGTCATTAACCACTTACCCCCCTGTCATCGCAAACCCTCAAAAGCTTAGTTTGTCTTCAGACATGCTCTTCTGCGTCACCCGTGATACAAGGATTCGCTGTTTTTGTTCAAATCAAAACATAAATACATGGAGAAAACGTTTAGTGGCTGACAGAAGAGCGTATGTAGTTTGTGTCCCGTGGATATTGGGGATATGGGGCCGAATTGTTGAATAAAGCTGTTATTTTATACAAGAAGTATTCTTGTAGTTTCCTAGCATTTAGATTGAACCACTGATGTCAGATGTACTATTTTGATGATTTCTTTCATACGTCTTGCACCTTGACAGTCAGTCGATGGGACAGTCACAAGCCTCCCAGTTTTCATCCAAAATATCTTAAATTGTGTTCCAAAGCTTTTACGGGTTTGAAACAACATGGTAAGTGATTAAAGACAAAATTTTACTAAATTTGCTAATTTTGCTAAAATTTGACTAAAAACTAAAAATCTTGCCAACCCCTGTCTGAACAAAAACAAAAAAAGAGCAGTGTGAAAATCAAACATGAACAATGTGGCCACTGCATTATGTAACATACAAGGTGTACAACACCACAGTTTGCATTATCTTCATTCACTGAGCTTGCTTTCGGCTCAGTGACCATTGTCAGAGCCCTGTTTCCTCATTCCTCTAATCGTTCCATGATCCTTTCTGATGTTTTTCTCTGTATCTTTAATCTAATTCACCACGTGTTGTGATTATTCTAAGCAGCAGTTGGAGATTTGAAGTCGAGAAAGGCGGTGTAAGGGTTTAACTCGCATAAACAGCACACAGAGATCAAAGGAGTCTGTCTCAACACTGTTTCTCCAAAGAATAGAGAGAAACTGAGCTAGACCTCTTCATAAAATGTCCAGTTCAGAAATAAACATTAAACATTCGCTTAACAAGGACACATCCTTGTCTCTGTAATGAGGAAACCCACAGGCTTTTGCTGATGGATCGTAATCTGAGTTTTCTGAGAACATACGGCAACAGAAGTGATTTTCTTCTGAATCTTGTCCCGTTCAAAGACAAGGCCTGAGTTACAGAGAGCTTGAGAATAGCTGTGTTCTTCAGAAAAGAAAAAAAAAACAATTGAGTTCTAGAAAGAATTTCCAAACATATTTCCTATTTCTTTGAAAACCGCTCTGACCCGGATCGCTGCCTTCTACCCTAGTTTTCCTGTAGGATGCAACAGACCCCCTAGTGCGAGATGTGAGTACAAAGCATGTTTTATAAACTTTACAGGCTAAAATATCATTGCTGTCCTGCTGACACTGACCTCCCAAGCTGGTGGTCTTAACCTCTAAATTGGCTCACAGCAATTGTTTTGGCCACACACCGGTGCGCTTATATGAAAGTATCAGCGGAGGAATGCTTTCGTAACCCCACAACCTGAAAGAAGAAAATAATGTGCTAGTAGCTGTCCTGCCTGTGTATATTAACTCAGGAGAAAAACATTCCAGTAGTTTGTTTTTCCAGATTTACTGGATGTCACAAACATGCTTATTGTACATGAATCACATGGGTATGTCTTTTAGCGTATGCAGGAAAGCCTTTAGGTATAATTCATCCACAAACACTTCAAAATCTCAGTGCAACGTGACAGGGCAAGCAGATCTTGCTGCTATATCACACAGCTTATAAAGAGAGAAACATAAAACAAAAAACAAACAAGCCATTGCTCATAAGAGATCAACAAAAAGAGGCTGGCATCAGAGCTTACATTTTTGGATTACATGCAGTTTTATAGCTTACAAACTTAAATATTTTGGCCTTATATGAAATTCGGTCAGAAACTCTGCTGCCATCGTTTGTTGGCTGTGTAACATGATCTGAACATTAATGAGATGTATCCAGCGGAATCATTTTCAATCAAAAGTGTTACTTTAGCATATTCTGCAGCCAATGAGATTGCTTTTTCAATACCTAGATAGACTAGTTTAGTAGTCACCATAAGCTAGTCCTGCTGCGAGTTCCTTTGAAGCCTTCCACCTCCCCCAGCTCCACCTTTCTTGATTTTTAAAAAAATATATTTTTTAGGGCCCGTGTTAGCAAGGCAAACAGAAATATAACTTGTTGAGCTCTGCTAATTTTTCTAATTGCTAATATAGTTAGGGCTGTAGTCAAGACCACCTTTGTCGAGTCCAAGACCAGGACTAGTCGAGTCCAAGTCAAGACCGAGTCCAAAGAGGTTCGAGTCCAGGACAGGAAAAAAAAGTCTTATGCGTGACATCATCAAGATGTCATGCATAACACATGCTAATTTTTCTAATTGCTAATATAGTTAGGGCTGTAGTCAAGACTACCTTTGTTGAGTCCAAGACAAGTCCAAGACCAGGACTAGTCAAGTCCAATTCAAGACCGAGTCCAAAGAGGTTCGAGTCCAAGACAAGACCGAGTCCAGGACAGGAAAAAAAAGTCTAATGCATGACATCATCAAGACAATCATTTTAGGTTATTATTTGTTGATCTAAAAGCAAAAACAGTTTCACAACACCCATGATTTTTAAGTATAGACATTCCCCTTGATATCATATAATCTATTAATCTAAAGAAAACAGAATGATGACATATGGTGATACCTCTTAATAGCAGTGTTAGAACTGATATACAAACACCAACCCACTACTATTACCAATGCTAGGTACTAAAGACAAAGAAAGACAAAAAATACCATAAGACTAGACTAGAACAAAATTTAAGTCACTAGTCTCTAAAAATACAAACCCAAGACTTCAAAAAACCTGCAATACACCATAGAAGTCATATTATTTACTTATAATATATAAGTTCTCTTTTTGTGCCTCGCAAACATTTGCACAAATGTCACCGCTGAACTAATTGTACCTTTTCTGTTTATATAGCCAGCCCTGAGACCACCCCAAAAGCTCAATGGCTGACATCCTCTTTGAAACCAGCAGTTGTATCATGCATTCTTTGGGGAAGAAATATAGTGTGATGCACAGATTTCAAAAGGCATTGTTATGTTCATCACGTCAGAGAGACAGCAAAGAGCCCACATGAGACAAAGTTAGTCGAGAAATAAATAATCATCCTCTGCTCTGCTCTGCTCGTATAAGAGGCCACTCAATGAAAACAAGGGTGTTTTTTCTCAGACATTCAACGCCAAGCCGATGTTTTAACAGCATTCTGGATGGGCATAGATGTCACATTTTGTAGGTATTTACAAGTTTCTACATCTTGATGTTGTGTTGGCTTTGTTATGTGCTCTTACAGAAATCTTTCTCTTTTATACATGAAACACTTTGTTCCTGTTAGATATCTGAAACAGTACTGCTGGATGAACAGACTAACACCCTTTTTAAAGTAGTCTGCCCAGTGTGAAATCAACCTACAATGGCGCCAACATTGTTAGTCTGACTCGATCTGACAAATCCAACAGACAGACTGTGAAAACATTGGCACCAGTTGAGCAGCTCAGACTAGCGGTATGATGTCTATCTCCTTTGGCTTTCATCTGTCTAGTGGTTGTCTTGGTGACCTTTTCCTTCCACAGTGTGGAGTTTGATTCCATCCTGCATTTTGGTCTTCATCCTGTCTAGGAAACAACTTGCACTACCTGCAATTTAAAAACAAATTCTGCCTCCTTAAAATCAACCGACAAACCTCAATGATCCTGTCATGAACATGCAGTCCGGCCTTGTCAGCTGCTCCGTTTCCCACTATCTTGGATACATAGATGCCATCGCTGAAATCCCCATGCTGCTCTGGTTCCTAACATAGAAGCAAATGTTGAAAATTGAAAACGGAGTCATAAAGAAATCAATAAATTGTTAGATATTCTTTTATTTATGACAGTGTTTCTCAACCAGGGGGCCTCAGTAGTTTCACAAGGTGGCTGTAGAATGACTTAAAAGTGTTACATTTAAAATGTAAAGTTTAATTAAATATCATTAATATATTAAAATAGGCTAATCTAACTAACATCTACAATTAAAGGCTAAAACAAACTATCAATAACCAATAACAAAATAACTGATAACAACAAAAAATCCTTTACTATTGTTTTCATAACATACTAAATTAATAAAGCTAAATGCATTAATGTAAGTAAGTAATAAGGCACGAGAGGGTGTGTTTTATTGAAGCGGTCGTAGACGTGATGTATCGTGAATAAAACACAGCTGCTGACCAATCAGAATCCAGGAATGGAAATAACCGTTTTATAACTGTAAGCATGTAACAGTTACAACGAAAAGTTTAAAAAGAAGCATTATTACATAATAATAGCAGAAATACAATATATTAAATAAAGAACAGGACGGACGGCCTTCAAACATAAACCTTTGAAAAAATAAATAGAACACTTTAATATAATAAAACTCTGCATTATATATTAAATTAATGAAATATTTTTTTTCATCTAGTAAGCCCTTTAATGTTGTGGGGCTCTATTTTGAAGACTTAAAGTAGGGCATTCTGGGAATTAAATTGATATATAAAACATACTATCAACTGAATGGAGAATGAGCCTGACTCAAGGGCATGCTCTCCGTGCATAAATGCATAAGCATGCATAAGCTTGCATTAAAAAAAAAAAAGGTTAACTGTGGCTGTCCATTAAGACTGAACAGGTGGTAAACAGCCTGTGGTGATTCTCTACTAGATTAGAGAAGAGAATGCGATGCGAGTGAAAGCCAAACCCACAGCTTGCTCTCTTCTCTCCACTTGGACACAATCTATGTGAGAATTTAATGGCTCCCACGCTCGCATTTCACACGATGTACTCGAGAGAAATGTGTGGAGCTCAAACTGTGCAATCTGCAATTATCTTTTTACATGTGGCTCAGTTGCTGATTTAGTTTTTCTTTCTTCCAATAGCGGGGACAGTTGAGTTAGCAAATACTGCGCAAATGCCTTCTCTGGCTAAAAGACAGACGGACCCACTTTTACAAATGTGTTCCATAGCGTTACGTTATTATTTCTGTCATTTAAATATAGTAAACACAGGGTGAATTTAGGTTACGGAAAAAAAGTGTACCAGTCAACCTGATTATCAATGAATAACAACCTAAATGTCAATTTCTCAGACAAACCTACAGTAATAAATGGCTTCACAAGACTTGAAATTTAGTGTATATCTGTCATATGGACAACTTTTCCGATACCTTTAAGGTGCTTTTGGTTCTTGGCGTTAAAAAAATGTGCATTTTTTTTTCAGTAAGCTTACATACCCCACACAATCGTCCTCCGATGATACTGAATCCAAGAGATCCTGATGATGATCTGTGGAGGGTGACTTTGAGACTCCTTGTTTCTTCACCCTGTGTTGGAGAAAGAGAGAAGCAGAAAGGAGGAATGACATACTTCAGATGCTGCAACAGACTGCTACAGCAGGTTTCAACGCAGCTTCACTGACCCTACTAAGCATCTCTCCCTTAAGAAACAGGGCTCTCTCCATTAGCTACCTAATGAAACGGCAAAGCCACATGGGATTTAGGGGATTATCATTTATCAACCAGTGGAGACAGATCACACCCTCACAGATACCTGGCAAAATCACAGTCAAGGTGCTATAAATATCTGAAATAATTTATGAATGCGCGGCCAGGTGTTTCTCACACTCAGCGAAGTGTGTAGAGGAAATTAAATCACACTGATTTTCTTCAGATCAGGGCAAAAATATCATTATTTATCGCTGTTCGGTTCGTAACTTCACTCGCCATTAGCAGTAGATGTGGAGGAAGGTTTATTTTAGACCCTAAACGTGATTTAATTCAATTAATTTATCATATTTGTTACGCAAGAGGGAAAGGCAAGAAAAGTTAAATCCAGATTTGTAATACCGCTCCACGGCAGACGTCAAAATCTCCCAGCAGATGTGTTTGATCAGCTGTCAAGAGGCAGATGTGGCAGAGTGAATATCAAGGCAGGGCCTGTGACTTTTCAAGAACGACAGATTTAAGATAGCCTTAAAATATCTATACTTAAGTAAGCTGTCTATCAAACAGTCCTAGCAGTGGCGTCCCCCGCTGAAACGGCAGCTGCGGGCGGAAATCTGTCACAATGAGTGAGACGAGCATCATGAGCTCTTGATTAGTGTCTGACTCAACCACAGAGAGCGGAGAGAACAAGAAGGGACTCTTTTGTTTACATATGATGTCCTTGAAGTCCACACGACATGCCTCCTGTCAACTCAATTAGACTTAAGTCTTAATTTTGTTGGTTTCACAGACCATTCAGACTGCATGAATATTATGGGAGACGGTGTAATTATGTGAAAACATTTGAATACAGAATGAGGACGTTTTGTTTCTCTTGTTCAGATCTAGATTGTTCAAGCGTGATTGCTTTAAACTGACATGAAAATGAACTGACATTGCTGGTTTGGCGACAGTGATTTAGCGATTCAGTTAAAGAGACAGAGAAAAGTCTTATTATATACACAAGCACTTCATGATTTAAACAAGCATTCAGTGGATTCCAGTACTATTTATGTATGTTGGAAGATTGGGGCTAAAATTGTATCTTAAGGGGTATATACTGTATCAGTTACACACTGCTGGAAAAGCTGCAAAAAGTAAATAAATATCACTTCACCCTATCTACTGCTATAGGCGAATATTAATGCATTTGAATTTTGGGTAACCAAATAGTTTTTGGCCCCATTGACTTCCATCGTGTGGTCATAAAGTATAAAGGCCTTCAAAGGAACAGAAACGTCATGGTTAACAACAATCGTCAAAATATCAAGCTTGAAAATGAAAATCAGTCATAGAGACTGAGGGTGAGTCAATAATAACATAGTTTCCATTTTTGGGTGGACTATCCCTTTAAGGAATTTGTATGAACATTTAAAGTGACAAACTGTGCACCCCTAAACATACCGTTTTGCCCCTTTTTATAAAGTATTTAAAAAAAAAAAAAGAAATGGTTGTTTTCCCGTTGTTTCATATAAGTCGTCATATTTGTTGCAATATTTACACTTGGGCGTACAAGATAACACAAAGCCACTTGAAGCAATACACAATTATAAATATTAAATTAAGTTTCCATGTTTTACTCTTTTTTTTGTGTTTTCACATTTGTTTTTAATGGTGGCATGAAGGATACTTATTAGTCAAATATTTCTGCAAATTTTATATAATATTGGATGTGTGAAAAGAGTTGTAAAAAAGTGTCAGCAGATTGACATTGCCACATTAGAGTTCAGTGTTACAGTAAATTAACATTGGACACTCATAACAGGCTTTGTCTGTAATATTAATCTGCACTTTCGAGTAAAATGTTACTTGTTACGACAGTACCTTTGTTCCCATGGATTCAGCTTGTCACAATTATTTCAGGTCTAACCGAGTTCCCACAATTTCAAATTGATCAGTAATTAAATTCAAAGTAAAAAGGTAATTACCTTCGCTACAGGTTGTCACTTTGATTTGACTAACAAATTAAAACGGGAGCTTCCAGTTTTAGAGGGTTGATTTTTGTAACACTGTTCACTCAAATCACATCTCATATACGGACCTTATCGAGAGGCACCCAGCTGTTCGACAGCGCGTCAATCCTGCTCTTGTACTCGGTGATTTTCTTCTGAAAAGTGAGCGCTGTGATGTGCAGCTCGCAGTGGAGCGCGGAGAGTTTGGAGAGCAGAGACCTCTCCCTTTTACTGAAGCTCAGCGACTGGCGCTTCAGCTCCTTCTCCAGACTCAGCACTTTGGTTTGGAGCAGACCGCTGTGTGTCTTGAGAGCTTGGAGACAGCTGTGATCCTCTGACCTCTCCTTGAGGGTCAGCGCGAGGCCACATCCATCCTTACAGACCTCCAGCGCCCTGCGCTCGCATCCCTCCCGCATGTGCGCAGCCACATCCTTCAAGCTGAGCACCGCGTCGCATCCTTCATTCCCGCATCTCACCGGGGAGAACTCGCACGTCTCCGCGTGCTCTGGCAGATGCTGGAGCTTCATCACACGGTTGCAGCCTCGTTCGCGGTGGTCGCATTTGATGTCCAGCTTGAGAATGATGTTTTTTAGCGGCAGGACGTGGTTTAGTTCTTTGGTGGAGATCTTCTGGCACTGGACCGGGCAGCTGTTGACTTTGGAGAGCCATTGGAGCGCGCAAGCGGCGCAGAAGACATGTCCGCACGGAGTGCTGAGAGGATTATCCAAAACTTTCCCACACAGTTTACAGATCAGGTCCGGGTCCACGGGACCTTCGAAACGGTCCAGGTCGAAGCCCATGATCTTAACGCGAAGTTATGGGTCGACTACGCAACAAGGAGAGAGCTGTCAACCCACGCGTACGAAATGAGCGATTAAACTACTAGTTTCACTCAAGACGAGAGGCGCGAGCTACCGTAAACATTCAACGAGCAGAGCAGCGTGTTGAGCGCGCGATTCAAGAATGAAGATGAAGTTGAGTTGTGCCTAATATTAGGCTAGATGTAATAAAAATGTAGCCTAATGGGGGAAAAAATTGATTTACATAAGAATAAATTATCTTATTTATACTGTCTTCCACTTTCTCTCCAAATCATGCAGTTAACAGTAAAGCCATTATTATTGAAACATTATTATAATTGAAAATAACAGTTTTAAATATTTGAATCCATATCCTTCAAATATATATATATATATAAAAAAAATAATATTATGAAAGTTGTAAACAATTGTGTTGCTTCATGTTTTCTGGAAACTGATAACATTTGATTCAGGAGTATTCAAAAGAAAAAAAAAACATATTTAAAAGATAAATATTTTGTGACATTTATATTTTTACTTTCACTTTTAAATGTGTCCTTGCTGAAAAAACAACAACACAAAACTATTAATTAAAAAAAAAAAAAAAAATTACTATAATTTTAGTTATAGGATATAAAATTAATTATTAATTAATTATAATTAGTATTTAGGATTTAATATAGTAATATATATTGCACTAATTAGAATGGGGAAAGATGTTTACTTTAAAGTTAAGCTGTATAATTTTATAGAGTGTATTTAAACATGTTTAAAACAGTATTCAATTAAGCAAAGGTAATTTAATTTAATTAAATCATATTCATTTTCTAACAGGCTAATTCAGTTCATATAGCTCTAATGAGTTGATGATGAATACAGAAGACACAATTTGACATTTTATCATCATTATTTTATACACTTGGTTATTAACCATATCTGTTGGCCAAAACATATATTTATTATTTTCGTTTGTTTTACATTTTGTCTTTTCATATGTTTCAGAAATGTTTCAGTTAACACATCTCAGCGTATAGCACCACTACAACTAAAAAGATAAAGCTACCCACACATAATCTCAGCATCACATGCTCACTGAATAATAAAGAGCGTGTTTAAGTCAGCTGGATATTGGTTTGAGTTGTAAGTTTGTGGCCTGCTCATGTCAAGCGTGCACTGCCTCTTATCAGGCCTACATTTCCAAAGCATCAGCACTTGCTTGATTCCCCTGTGCAGATACAGAAGTGTTAATATGTTTCCGGCACAGGGGCAAATGGCAGAAAAAGTGTTGGGTTAGAGCCTTATCAAACCCCTGAAGATTGGGAGGTAAATCTTCAGCGTCTTACATGACAGCTGGCTGTTTTGCTGGAGGAAAAGAAAGACGGAAGAGTGCAGAATAATTAAAGGCTATCTGTTAGGCATAGGCTACGAGGAACAATTCATTAAGATCTCGTTATTTTTCAGCACCTAATTAAAGGGGAGGTAAAGGGCACCGTTTAAAGGCATGTGTGGGTAAACAGCATTTATCTCAGCCTATTAGGTTTATGTGATTCTCAGACAGGCCATTTGACAGTTCACCTTGTACATAAATGATATTGAGGATCTGCCTGGATCTAGTTTGCTTGCATTGTGGTGGTGATGTCTTAGGAAAGCAAACATTTAGTGCTCATAAGAAACAGCAAAAATGCTGAACTATGTGATCATATCTGGTCTGAAATGAAAAAAAAAAACATTGTTAGAAAACACAACAACCATTTTTTTTCATGCTCAATCTAAAAAGGTATGTATGTGTGTATGTAGACTGTAGATGGTTTGCTTCATGTTCTCATGTTCTTGTCACCGATTGTGTTAAATGAAGTTTAGAGGAGATGAAAAATAAACTGACAACAGACCACATCTGACAGCTAATAGTGAAAATGAACAGGCATCGCAAGTCTGCATGACAGGACAGACAAAAATAGAAACATGTAACAACTTAAATTGTCACCTCATTAGTGTGATTTGATGCCTTAAAGGAATCGTTAACGTAAAAAAAAAAATCTGTCACTATTTTCTCAAGTTCCAAAACCATATGAACTTCTTTATTCTGTAAAAACACAAAAAGATAAGTTTCAAATAAAGATCACTTTTCTGTATAATGAAAGTGGATCAGGTTTTAAAAATAACCTATATTCTATTTTCTATATCTATTATTTAAAAAAAATTAAAAAAATCGTACTTGCTATTTTTTTCAGTACAAATATCAAAATATTCATAAATCAAGATGCATTTATTTGAATTAAATCTTGTTGCCTGAAGATGTATCAAAATTAGGTAAGATTATGCCTAAAATATCTACCAATGAGGTAAATGTGTCTGTATATATATATACATATATATATATATACAGCTATATACACACACATTGGTTTATGTCATTTATTGGGATTCTCCATAGGTGTAATGGTGTTTATATTGTGCCGACTGTATATGGTATTGTCCTACACTGACCCTACACCTAAACCTACCCCTTACAGGAAACTACGGACATTTTTAAGCCTTTTGAATTACGGGGACACTGAAAATATCCTCATAAATCACCTTTATATTGTAATATATATGTCATACCCATGTCATTATACAAATTTGTGTCCTGATAAACCACATAAACATGCGCGCGCACACACACACACACACATACAGTAGGTATGGAAAGTACTCAAAAATAGATGAAAATACTAAAAAAATATAGCGGAGCACAAATAGTCATTTTTGCTGTACCTGTTGAAAATATGAAAAAGAACAGCTTGGACATTTTGAGAATTAATTATTTATTCGGATGAATGGATAGACTGTGCTTTTAATAATCAACAGACACATTGAAAACGAGAATATTTTCATCATGAAGTGAATATCATTGTTACCTACTCCCTCACAAGAGCATGCAGTGCTGTTATGCCATTATTAATATGACAATTGTAACATATGAATACAGTAAATACAGTGGAGAGATTCTTGCCACAGGCTAATGTTTGGCAACCTTACATCTGCAAGAGGAAACAGCTGCTGAATTATTGCATGACCTGATGACTCACGCGCTGCTACCCCACATTAAACCCTCTGCCTTGAATTCCAGCCAAACCAATATATCCATCACATCCACAGGCAGTCACTCACTCATGACTGACGCTTTGTATGAAACGACAAAGACAAAGAAAGAATATGAATCAGTGTGTGAAAGGAGATTTTCTGATACACACACTCTTTTTCTTTAAACTCCATTTCTGAGCAGATGAAAAACTGCTAACTGCATCTCTGGTTATCTGAAGCGGCGGGCTTGATTTAGGCCGTATAGAGCTTCTAGATCCAATTAGTTCCCTAAAGGCCCATTAGAACGAGTAAATCATGCTAAAAATCTGCAGAGCTCACCGTGCACTTCTTAAATTAACAGTTTCAAATGCTTGAGGATGGTATTTTTTCTCTTACGGCTCTTATCTCGGGTAATTTCAGCTCTGCCGATTAGCTGCACTGGGTGCTTGAATTAAACCGAGATAACCAATTTCCCTGTCTTTCACAAAGCATGTAGAGGTCTGCTGAGGAGATCATTTCAGTCCACCTCCAGAGCGCAAGCTGTCCTGCGGTAACTGACCTGATACTTCGTGCAATAGCGCCATCTATTGAAGTGGCAACAGTAGGTGCAATTCCCATCACACACTCTAGGTGGCACTGTTTTGCTAAATATAAACTTGGACGACGGTCACCTGTATGCATGCTGCATAAGATTTGCTTTGTTATAATCCGACAGCAAATCAGTGGCTCACATATCAAGAATCCTCAGGCTTATATGGGAAATATGAATTCTTTCTCTTTGTGCATATGGCAGTGACAGCCTTTGTTTAATTCCATTATTATTAATTCAACCAACTGTCCGTCGAGGGGTTTTGATTAAAATGTCAGCGTGCAAAAGTTCTGCTTCAGTGAGATTTAATCTCAGAATTTTTGCTTTCTTCTCCACACTTTTGTACCGAATGCAAATGATGCAAATGCTTTCAAAACATTCTGACAAAATCATTTTTGTTGCTTTGTAGAACTACAGCTAGTTGTGCCCTCGAAACAGAAAAACGATAACACAGGATTCCGTGCGAAAAGCATATTTAACAAAAAAAATCCAAATTATATTCGACTATTTTTTATCATTGCGCACGATATTGTCGCCTGTAACATTACCTCAACTGACTTTTTAGACTATAATGTTAATAATACAATTATTGTATCCCTTTCTTCACATTAATTGACGCGTTTTTCGTCAGGATTGGACATTTTTCCCCCAAAAGCTAAATGACTGTCCAGAGCACGTGTCGTGAATATGAGGCACACGATTGGCTGTCGGTTGCTCACCGTCTACAAGGCGTTGTTAAGCACACTTTTGGTAAAAAGTCGTGCTGAACAACGTATCATATGCAACCCTGTTTTAGAAATAGGTTTTTCAAATGTTTCATGTTTCAAACATAATATCCTATCCAATCCCATTCTTAAAATAATGTTCAGGGAATGTTCTAATAACATCAATGTGTTGTAAAAATGTAGAGGAAACATGCCATTGATAATCAAGGAACAGCTGACATCAGGGACGGATTATGGGTTGTGTGGGCCCCTATGCAAAACGTTCACGCAACATCGGTAGAACGTTCGCGTTGGCCCCTGTGCAAAACGGCCTCCCTCCCTCCATGTTTCCATCGGAGTCCCTATAAGGTCAGGGGCCCTTGTAGACAGATAATCACAGAATGTAGGCCCTGTAAAGTAGACAAACGAAAATGCATTGTTGAAAGCATTGAAAATTGTTTTGGGCTAGGAGCCCCATGGGCCCCTGGGCAGCGGCTCCGGTCCCTAATCCGCCCCTGGCTGACAGGGAACGTTTTCAGAACATTTTTACTAGCCTAGATAAAATGGAACATTGTTAACATTCACATAACTAAGAAGAATCATTCTTAATCTGTGATCCATTTTACAAACATCAAACATTTTTTATTGAAACTTTAGCATAACTAAGAAAAATGTTCTTTAAATATAAAAATAGCTTTTTTAAAAGTTCAACATTCAAGCGTAATGTTCTCATAATGTTCCTCTAATGTTTACATAAACTATAAGAAAACAAAACAAAAAACTGGAAGTTATGAACGTTTCATAAAGCCCCGAGAACTCAGACCAGCTATCAAAGCATCTACTCTATGTCTCTTTGCTGTCTCATCCTAGTCTCGCTTTGAAAGCACGGCCAGACCTTCAGGCCATGAAAGCTCTGCAAACGCCTATATCTTCACGAGCTATAAATCATGAAGTTTTAGCTTCACCTTAACACACGCCAAAGCAGATTTCAAAAGTGTATTGATTTTTTGGGCGATGGCAAAGTACTGTCACGCTGTCATCCATTTGAGGTGGGACTGAAGTGTCAAGGTAAGCAGAACCGTCCAAAGAGTCGCCATTTCAAGATGAGGCGTCTTGAACTGAAACCCATCATAGCATATCACTTGCTAACAGGATTTACCAGTGAGTTCAGTTAACGCAGATCACGTAACACTTTTTATATACAAGACTGCACATGGACACTCAGACACCAAGCGAGATCAAAGAGAGATCGTCTTCTTAACTGAACCAAATAGGCCTGATGCTCGGCCTAATTCATGGAAGAAAAATATAGCATGCTTAAACCTTCTGTAATTGAGCTGATTAATCAGCCTGGGTTCAAATTTTGCTTCATTAATAAGAACTAATCTCCAAATAAGTACTTGATTAGGCTAAAAACCTACTAAATCCACCAGTTGGCAAAGGAGAGGAGTGACTAACAGCACCGAGAGGTAACTGACTGAAGTGTTGTTAGTTAAAACTAAATAGCTTAATATTAATGTTTTCATCAAGGTGGTTCGATTGGAAAACCGATTATATATTTTATGATTCATTACTTCTGATTGACAGATTTCAGCAAAACTTAAATGAATGCCTTTTAAATGATTAGATTTCTAAATTATTTATTAATTATTCAACTTTTCAAAGAATTATATTTATTATTAAATATATACATTTCGTCTGAGCTTAATCTAAAAAATTTATCTAATTACCTTGTGTTTCAGTAGAAGTAAGAACACCAAGTTACTTATATGATTAGTGACCTAGAAAGTTCATGCCATGTCATAATTACCAAGATAACTAAAACATTTCACGTCCTTGGATTCTAATTATGTGTTACTATGGCAACACTATAAGGCAAACTGAATCTGTGTAATTTGATAGTTATTTAAATCTGTGCTTCTAGTTTAAACTGTAGTAGTTATGTTATGACTATAGGCTACGTTGTTTATCTTTTGGATTAGTCTTGCATTGTTAAGACATGAATGATAATATATAAAATTATTAACAGCAAAAATACAAATAATGAAAATTTACTGTTGAAGCAGATTTTTTTACTTGATGTTGTGCAGTCACTGTAGTAAAGAGTTTCTATGAGAACATGCTTTTCTTACAGTATTTATGACATGGCATGAATTTGAAGTACATGAATTTCAATAAGGTTGATCAATGTTTTTCATTTCACTAGTGTACGTAAGAGGTTTTTCAATAATTATGGCTATATGGCCCCTCATAGTAAACTGTTCAAACTTTGTTTATTCCCAGCAAACATTAAGATGTAAATTCTAACAATAAAACTGTATTTTCAGTGTATCATATACATACATATACAGTATATATATACACAATACATACATATATATATATATATATATATAGTTTGAGTGTCAGTAAATGCACATATTTTAGGCTAATTCTAGGTTATAATGATGTGAAATTCTTCTGATTGATGCTTCTTTATTTAGTAGTCAGCTCTGTTGATAGGTGAAAATGAGGTGTAACTGTCTCTCCACTGTGTCCAGTCATTAACCTGCTGTCAAGCTTACATTGGCATTTGGCACTACTGGAATGAGCCCAGAAACCCTATAGTAAAAACTTTGTAAAACGACTCTCAGGTCTCATGTGACAAACAAGAAAATTTCAGAAGAAACATCTAAAGCTATATGACTTGGAAGTGCAGTTTGATGTAAAGTAGATTTTATTCTATTGTATTAATTATTCTTAAATTTTTCATTCTTACTCTTAATTTACAGTGTTCTCTGATAGTGAGCTGCATTAATGGGCAAAATGTATAGGAGACCGCAAACGTTTTCAGTCAAGCGGATTGTTGTTAAAACAAATCATTTATTATTTGCCTTTGAAAAACATTGACACTGTTTCACCATGTGTTATGTCATGATAAAATGAATTTTTTGTTTGTTCTGACCAGCCTTGAGAATAGGCATACACATTACGTTTTCACTAACTAACATTGCTGGCTAACTCTGCCCATTGTGAGATTTCATTGGTCCAGTAGTTGGCTTTATATATTTCTGATTGGCTGTTTTTTTTTTTCCTTTTTTAAACTTTTTTCCTTTTTTTTTTTTTGCCTTATCCGGTTTCTGAGATGTTCAATTGCACTGGCAGAGCGTAAAGGAATATTCAAAACTTTCTGTTTGCTGTTTAAGCAACTGTAGAAAATAGTGCATGGTCTCTGGGTTACAAAATTGATTTCAGACAATTAGATTCATCACACACCAAACATGTTGAAATCAGCACTGATCAAAGCTAATCTAGTTTGCAGATTAATCAGATGTTTGTGATTTAATGTTCATAGCCAGTTATTTGCCAGTATTATGGATTTTCTGCCCTTAGACAATTGTATGCTTTTATTTTACCTTAAGAGTGTGTTGTTTAATAACTCTCCCAAAATGCATCTACGGTGACATTATAAAGTTTCTGTTGTGTTCAGTCTGTGCTATTTCTTAATCACTTGCTCGGTTGGTACATTTCAAAGAGACTGTAATATTAAAGCACAGTGTGTCACAAGCATGAACAAGAGTAGCCTGTTTACATTTCCAATCCTTTTTTCCCACCTAAGGAATACATTTAGTGGATCACAATGCATTATGTGTTTAGAGATCTAAAAAGTACAAAAAGATAATTTTTTAGGCCCACCTTTGTGTATCAGTGTGACAGTGGATATAAAAACTATAAAATGGATTTTGGAATTTGGCCAAGTTACTTGTTGTAGTTGTATTCGATTTACATATTTTATAAGTGTAATGTATTGTAATGTAACTTATATTGTAAATGTATTGTACAAATACAAATGTGGAGAAGAACTGAAATGAAAAGTTATATATACATTTTTTTAATGTATTATATATATATATATAAATATATATTAAAGGGTCTAATTATTGATAGCTCAGTTTTCACTTAGTAATTACAGTTTAATTTTAATTGCCTGTCTGAAACTGTTTTTGGTGTTCTGGGATGTTTATTGCTTTAACAGGAAAATGATGAACATTCATATATGCTTTGTCCAGTGCAACTAAATATATTTTAGAACACCAGACAAAATGTCTGGATTGTTGTTGCATCGCCCCTGGTTACGACATCTTGTCACAAGTCCTTAGATTTTAGTATTTGATTAATTTAAGGACTCTTACTAACTATCCAAAATAATTAACGTCTCTTGAAATCACTAGAAACTTTACTAGAAACGAGACTCTAGTCTTTTCAGATTAATATGGCTGATGCAACTTGCTTCTCCCATCCAGTGTCCTTCTATTGGCCTTCTCATAAAACCATCATTTCTGCTTCTGTGCCTGCAGGATAATCAATTATTTACTTCTCATCACTGTCTATTGTCCAAAACTGATCATCGCTATTACAGCATGCTGGGGAAGAAATCTCATTAAACAGTTTTCTCATCAGCGAGAACATCATTCTGTCACCTGCCTGACTGGACCGTGGACTGCAGGAAATTGAACACATCGCTACATTTTCTCCTAAATATTTGAGACTTCGCTTGTAGAGCACCTTAATGGACACAATGGTCCGTCCTTCAGAGGAGAACCTGAGGCATGGCGGGTCCTTCGCTTGCTACGACATCTGGCTGAAGTAAAAAAAGCAGTTGATCAATCGCCTTGGCTTTTTTGGTCTCAATACAGTACTTTATATTTCAAGCAGACATGCTTTTTTGCCCTCTAAAGCCTCCAAATTTAGTAAAGCCCACGTTGTGTTATCATGGCTGACTTGCTTCTGTTTAAATCTTGATGTCCTTCTCTCATACCTAGACTTTTTTCAGCGGGCTCAGTTATGGAGCCAATGGTACTGTAGGATGAGCATCTCTTGAATTAAAGGAGCAGTGTTACAGGAGCTATCAGTCCAGAGCTCATTAGAGTGGATGTGATCTGACAGTGTGTGTCAAAGCGTGAACACCGCACACAAATAAAAAGTGAATGTGCTGCTTCAGCAGCCCTCGTGGTCTCTCCTCTCTGAAAGCGGGCTGACTCAGTCAGAGGAAAAGCCATGGGTGGAATTAAAGGCCTTGTATTAATCTTCCAGGCAGGTGGACATAAAGACCAGCAGCCATCCACAGCCCAACCATTAACCACAGTATACTGTGTGTGTAAAAGGAGTAATTAAGACAAAAGAGATGCTGGGGAGGTGCTAAAGTTGTCTTGGGGGAATCGTTTCTGTTTGGGGAGGCAGAATGTCTTGTAACTAAAGCACATAGGTTTGTGAGTTTTGGAGCTTTCAAACTATTATCTTATCTAAGTGATTAATACATTTTAAAGATCTTTCATCTTCATTTAATGATTTGTTAGACAGTTATACTCCTTACAGCAGCACAATACACAAGTTAGGCCTTGAGTGTCCATAAATGAAAAACCGTACAATTCTACATGTATTTGCATCAGAATATGGAATATATAAATGTTAAACAAACATAGCACAACCACACTTTTGCATGAAAACATTTCACAGAATGAAGCTTGTTACAAAACATGAGCCAATATTTTATATGTATGCATTAAGCAGACGTTTTTATATAAAAATAAGGAATAAAAGCATTATTATTCATCAGAGAGCCAAGAATAATCATGAAGTAGAATGCAAGGTTTATTATACAACTAGATTTGAAAAGCAAGCTAGAAAAGAAATGCTGAAAAGAAATAGCAAACATACTGAAATATATATGTTCAACATCTAGGCATTGTAATGAAATACACCAGGGGTTATTCTTTGAAGACACCTGTGCAAACCTGAAGGGAATCAACTTCATACATTCACAAAAAATGACCTTGAGATCATTTAATTAAAAACAATGAAAAAAAAAAAATAGAAAAAAAATACAGGCTCAGAAATTGCTGAAAGTTCACAGAAAAGCTCTGTCATAATATTTCTTTATCCATTCATTTTTTTATTTTCTTTTGCATGCGTAATTTTTTATTTAATGGAATGAAATTAATGGGACAACAATTTATGTTATATAAACTAGATTTTTGTTCACACTATTAAGTTATGTTAAATTGCACACTCAGTCCAGATTTTTCGCCCGTTAAAAAAAAAAAAAACGAATAAATAAGTGTTTAATATATTAATATATTTAAGTCATACTTACGCATATGATTCGCTCCGTGTGATAACGTCTCTGGCCTGGAAATAAAGTCCGGTCAGGCTGTGGGCACTGCTGAGCTTCACGTGACGCAACATATTGATACTAACACATAAAAAGGGGAAATTAGGGGGAATTTAAGTTAAGGTTTTGAATAGGATTAGGGACCTTAAAAAAGTCATTTAGAATAAGGCATTAATATGTGTTTAATTAGCACTAATAAATGGCTAATATTGTAGTATTATGCATGCTATAATAAGCTACTAATCAGTATATACATGTATAAAAAGTTGCCAGTTCTTGGCTATATATTGCTCCAAAGTGGTTGCTCCAAAAGGTTTTACAAGACCAGCAAGGAACAAACAATGGCTCTGATGTGAGAATAGAGATGAGCAGGCCTACTTCTGCAGCTTTACAACAGCGCTTAGAGTCTGTGACATCTGAATATTGCTCCTGTGATGCAACAAAGGAGTTTCTAAGCTTCTCTCTTCTCTGCGTCCCACGGCTGGCTCTGAAGTAGTTGTCATCTCTGATTGTACAAATTAACTGCCACAGCTAAAAATCTGGAACAAAGGCTTGAAATGTGGTATACGGAAAGGTGATAAAGCGACAGGCTTGTGGAACAAGACGCTCAGCTCAGTTTTAATCCACCAGGCAGATCACGCTGCCAGAAAATAACACCTCACAGTGAGAGAGAAAGAGAGAGAGAGATTGGTGGCATGTACTAAAAATAACTTGAATGCTAAAATGCAGCCTATTTATTTATTAATTTCTCTCCCGATTCAAACATCTGTTGGTTTTGCATCAATAGACAAAAGCTAAAAAGGAACAGAGAGCGGCAATCAATAGTAATTTAGCGTGGACCTTGAGGTTGCCCTCAGTTTAATCAGAAACATTTCAGAATGCAAGTCTGTGAATTTATCGTCGCACAATGAAATCTATTATTATTCTGAATCACAGGATCAGTGCTGCATTGAGACTGAATGTTATATATTATGACTCAAAGATCAATTTTAGTCCCTGCTAAAGTGAAACCTCCAGGGGGCATTATCTTAGCATCTGTGGATGGTGTTAGAATGCTGGTGATTTCTCAAGTATGATTATTATCTTCGGTAAAGGGCAAGCGATGAATTTATATATGAAATTGTGTTTTCTTCTTCTGCTGAATCTTGACAGTGAAGTGCTTATCTGAACAAGAACATTCACCAGTTTGTGAGATATACGTTTCGTGGAGGTAGGGTAATATGTTGTCTGATGATATAAAACATCAATCATGCTTTATAGCCTTGATTTATTGCTTGCGGGAATTTACAGATGTTTATTTCATGCAAAAAAAAAAAAAAGTCAGTCTAAGAAGAAAATCATTAGTATTAGTGTCAGAAACATTTAAATGTAAAAATATTTATTTTCTGAAAAAACAAATGGTTTGCATGAATATATAAATTTATTAGCACCAAACCTCACTCCTACCCTAAACCTACCCACCTCTGAACAATATAAAACACACACAGGCAAATGCAGTTACAGTAACTTATCATTAACAAACAGTATAAATACATAACAAACATGTCATGTCACATTCCAATTCTTCTGAAGCCATATGAAGTCTTTATGTGAAGAAGAGAGTAAAACACAAGGTTTTAATCACTAAAAATGTCCCAATCCATTCACGCGCTGTCATCAACTGTCATCTCATTCAGGAAACATACTCCCGTCCGGTAGCATGACGCAATCGGTCACAAGATACACAAGAACCAATGACAACCAACGCTGACGTAAGGATTCTTGAAGCAGCGTTTTTTAAATCACGCACAGACAGGAAGTACACGGAAGATGGAGATAGCGACCGTGTCTGTTCCTCTCACAAATCAATCGTTTTGCAGCAGAAGACTTGGAATATTCATATTTTTGAAATAAATTACGACGGTGGTTGTATCTGCCTGCCATATCTTGTGTTTTATTGACAGATGGTAGGTTTAGGGGCAGGGTTTGGGTTACCTGCTCATAAATGTGTGAATAATATAATTTTAAATAAAACTCTTTTTTCCCTGTTTACATTGAAAAATCACACCCCTACATATATGCAATAATGCCATAGTTTTTACCCTATATATCTTTTAATTATGAATATATATATATATATATATATATATATATGTATTGCGCCGGCATATTGATGCTAAGGGTTTCCTATTTAAAACCACCCCTCACAAATGTGTCTGAAAAGGGATACCTTGAGCATCGAAAAATGATGCACGACTGTTTTGACCAAGCGTCAAAATGTGACGAGTTGGAGTGAGACTGTGTTGCTTTAAGACAAATCACTCTGCGGCCTTCCAAGTGCAGCTCCTATCTCTTTGAATTGGGAAACATCAAATTCTCTCAAACTGTTCACTAAGCTTACGATTAAATTTCATATTTAAAATTACCAATGAAATCTGACTACTAGGGGTGTAACGATACGTCATATCGAATCAAACCGTTCGGTACGAGGCTTTCGGTTCGGTATGTATACGAACTGAACGATTCAGAAAAAAATTCAATAAAAGAGAATAAACTGTAAAATATAAAGTTTTGAGTGCTAAGCTCAACAAGGCAGCGCAAAAGACGGGACAGGGAACCGGCGTCTGCACCTTCCACCCCCAAACAGATGAGGACCAGAAACACACACATTACAAACAAACTATCACCCGCGGCATTCAGGTAACGTTAGGCCTTTCAACCCAACATCCAGCTGTTTAACCAGAGCTGCATCTTTCTGCTCTAACACACTAAAATAATGTTTGTATTGGC
>JAUMHG010000072.1:5251395-5261998 GCA_032359395.1 Enteromius anoplus | reverse complement strand
GATTTATCCACTTTGGGACCCGGTTTCAAAAAATAGCGGTTTCAGTCTCCTAAAATGCCGGATCCGTGTGGACGAAACGCCAATACAATAAAAAATTTATACGTATACAGCGAAACGCGTTTCTGTGTGGACAGGCCCTTTGTATGGCATTGTAAAAATAAAGTTATGAACTGTATCAAAATCAATTGTTTTACATGAATTTGGTAAATGTCGGTATGTTTCATTTAATATATAACATTTTGAATGTTTGCAATTTGTTCTCTCCAAAGAAAAAAATAAAAGTAATTTTCATATACTAAAATTAGATCAAATTAAATTTGAAGCTTGAAATGAATGACTATTACATGACAAAATGACAGTTTAAATTAGATACTTTCTGATTGCACTCTCAGTTCAAAACTAATATAATTAACACTGTTGATGAATCACCTGCATCTTCAGTTCTAGTTTTAAGAGAAGCAGGACTCGGTTCCCCCACGCCGACACTGTTTCTGGCCAGCGCTCTGAACTCATACTCCACCCATGCGTTCAGATCCACCACAGTCGCCGTCAAGGTGTTCCCATCAATCACCTCAGGGACTGAGAACAAACAGAAAAGCCACGGTTTAACAGAAAATACCTGGATTACACGACAGCGCCATGAAAGTCAACAACAGGAGCCCAATTTTGAGCCAATGTTTACAGTAAGCCAGAAATGTCACAAGACATAAAAAACGGTTCTATTCCCCGTCTCTCTCTGTTTTTTGAATGAATTCGGATTCGAGCGGCAGGGCAAGACACCAGATTAAGTCATTTTGCGTTAGTACTTAGAGGCCCTTATATGTACTCAAAGCGAGCATAAGCTTCTTTCTTAAAAGCACATGAGACGTGCTATGGTAATTTCAGTCTCTCACTGAACTGATGCTCCGCTAGACTAGCTTTAGCTAATCCTGTATTGTTACCCGTGTTCACCGCTTGCCAGCCCACTGTGAAAGCTGTCTTGGCCTGGATGATATAGCTTGTGATGGGGCTGCCGTTATCCTGGCCAGGTCTCCAAGAAAGCTGAGCCGTGCTGTCTGTGATCTCCTCCACTGTTACGCCATCTGGAGCTCCAGGGGGACCTGATTCAATCAGACAATTAGCAGCGAATTAGCAATTAGAAATGAAGTTACCTTCACTGACATCTAACCTTGCTCACCCCCTGCCAGGAAACTCTCCGCTTATCGCCCCGCTAAGCTGTGATATAAGGCCAGTCTCTAAAAGGTGTTATTACATTTTAAGCTGTTGCTTTTGTGGGAACACTAGCCCCCAGTTTGACAGACAAGCCCTAAGCTAGTCTAAGACTAAATTGCATGTTTGAGCTGTCTCAGATGAAAATATCTTAAAACATGTAAGTGTCTTTGTTCTGTGTTAAGATGCACACCTGTAATATTTTCTTAAAAGGCATTTTTGTAAAAGTTGCTTAAATATCTTAATTTAACTAATGCCTAGTCCTGGCTTAAGCTAAACCCTGTTTGTGAAACCGGGTCTAGATCTCTTTGAGAGTCATAGGAAAGCTTTTCAGAGGCTTGAGTTGTTTTCTTAACAGCTACAGCATGTCTCCTCAGCTAGCAGGCCTTCCTCTGCACATCTTTAATTGGTTCCTCCAATTATACATGTATAGAGCGTTGTCTTCCTCTGTCAAAATCACACTCCTTTGGGGAAAATATAAAGGAACTGAACATAATGTTTAGTGATTTTGTCAGCGCAGGTCATTGTATCCCTTATAGCATCTATGGTAAGATCGGACAGTGTTTGTTTCTCACCTAAAAAGGCTCTTGAAGACAAAACATAAGGGACAAATTGTGAATTTGCTTATTTTTTTGTGGTTTTGGTGGTTTAATGCAATGAGTTTGCAGGCATCTCTGACCAGACTAACATTTACAAAATTCATTTTAAACCAAGGCCCCCCACTGTGCATACTATTCAAATGCCAGACACTCGTAGTTTCTGTAAATTACACTGCCAGACGTCTTGTTGTTTTCAGGGTTCTCAATGCCTTTTAAAGTTCCAGTAAATAACGATTTGTAAGAATACTTCTTACTCACCTGATACAACATTTTAGAGCTTGGTAGAACTAGAAAAATGTATATTCAATAAATAATGGACATTGAGTTTAAAGATTTTTCTAGATGACAAAATCGTGTATTTATAATTTGACTCCCATTTCTACAGAGCAGAGCAGTCGTGATGGCAAAACCTGGAAGACTAATTCATCATGGGTTCATTCAAGATTTCCCTATGGGAAAATTCATAATTAAAATAAGGTGAGTAGAGTAGATCAAAATGTCCAAGCATCGTCAATTGTTGTGTAATACAGGCATTGTTTCACTCAAAAATTATATAAATAATAAATATTATAAAACCCCATCTTGTTGGAACCCACAGAAAACTAGTCGTCTGTTTTTTTCAAGACAATGGGAGTGATTCATAATAACAAATATCTTGACTCCTTGTTATTATTTGTAATGATTTGTGACCCTCTGTGAAAACCCAACTAAAGTCTGATTTCCAACTACTGATTTCTACAAAAAATGTAATTCATAAGTTAAAGAACATTCCGGGAAATATTAGTACATATTTTATATTGACTGTGTATGGCCATGTCACAGATTGAAATCATAGTGAAATTAGTAAAACGAATTTTGATGCTTGTCATCTCATAATTCGATTTTGAGACTTTAGCAAGAATTTACTGAGGCCCCCTGCTGAGGCCCTCTAGCGGACCCCTAGGCCCTGCTTGAAAATCATGCAGGTCCTTATAAAATGTATTTTATTTGATTACAGCATCCAGTTTTTACAGGTATTTTGTGCTTGCTGGATGCAAATTTAATACCCTGCTTCTACACTGTTATAAAGCATTATTATAGCCTCTGGCAGTAAAAGTTGGCATGTCAATCTAATTTCAATTGAAAGATATTGATCCTGCTAAAACTCATTTGTAACCTTTGATGAACAGCTTTGATACGTTCCTCTAATTACCTCTAATGGAACATGTAATAACAGATCAATTCAATGGACAGATACATTTCTTTGGCAAAGCAAGCAAAGCATTCGAGTGTCCTTCTATCAGCTTTTCCATCCAAACCCAAACCCTGCATTTGAAGCTCCCCAAGAGACCTGGCCATCGCTCTCTTACCTTTCACGATTAAAATAGCTGCCGCCGATAAACTCTCGACATCCGTGTCCACCACACAGACGTACTTTCCGGCGTGTTTCAGCTGTATATTCCGTATCATCAAATCTCCAGATGTACTCTAGAGATATAAACACACACATACGCATTGCTATCCACTCGATCAACTGGGGCTTTAAAGCGACAGGAAGATGTGTGAGTTGTTTGCAGTGTTTGCCGGCAAGCGATTCAGTAAGTGTAGACACCCTGCTGTGTTTGGGAATGAAAATGTGGCCCAACTTCACAGCTAATGGATGACTTTTGGCAAAGGCTGTTCGCTGCTACGTTTGAAACGTCCGTCATGGATAAACATTCCCTCTGGCCAAGCCTTAGGCTCCTTCAGCACTGCACAGAATCCCGCTACCAAACTTACTCGCTAATTGGCTAATTAGAGCTTAATCACATTTAAGAGGTGGTGTGATTGGATTCAGTGTGCCGAAACCCTAAGATACGAATGCGTACAAGTGATGAATACTAAATCCACACGTGACAATTAAACGCCCATGTTAATCTAATAAAGATGAAGAAAGTTGTTCATAAGAGTGGAGGTGAACTTTAAAAGCGCTTTGTCAAGGGAATAGATGCTGTGACAACAGATAAAAGCAATAAAGATGTTTTCAAGTATATTCAGCATGATACACGTAATTACCAAGTAAAAAGAGCATCAGAATCCTCATTTAACGAGGACATTAATTATTGTAAAGTACTTTCTGATAAACCAACTTTTATTCTTAATATGAAATTTAGGACTGTCAACTGATGTAAAACTTTGAATCGTATTAACTGATATGCTGATTAATTGCATGCGTCAATATATGCGGAGAACAGAATCCAATTTAATTCAGAGAGCGAAAGCACTGAATAGACAATTTTTAAAAGAACAGACAACTCCGAAAAACTCAAGACTCCAGCAGTTTGTTTCACTCCATTGCTCTTCATTTAGATGATTTTTAACATAAGCATTTAGCATGCATTAAATTAACATCCTATAATGAAAGGACTAATGATAAAATATATTTGTGTGACTCTTTTTGAAAAAATAAAGGAATACTTACACTTAGCAAGGATACATTTAATTGATCAACAGAAACAATAAAGACATTTACATGTCTTACAAGTAACTTTGCAACTACATGTCAACTAGCAGTCATTAGCGTATTGGTAGACTGTCCGAACACTTTATTTTGGTGGATCCACAACATACTACACACTGACTATCAGAAACGTTGCAAGTATATGTCAACTTATTCTACTAACCCTAAACCTACGCTAACAGTCCACTCTGAGAGTTAGTAGACATGTAGTTGAGAATTAATGAGAGTTGGCATGTAGTTACAAAGTTATTTATAGTAAGTAAAATGTCTAAATGGACTATCAAAATAAAGATTTCTGTTTAAATAAATGCTGTTCTATGGAACTTTCTATTCCCTAAAGGAATTTATTCCTAAAAAAATGCATCACGCCTGATCAGCCTTGCATCAAAGGAAAAAAATCATATTTAAAAATATTAACCTACGAAAGGGCTATTTTAAATGATAACACAATTCTAAAATGTTACTGTACATTTGGTAGTCAATTAATTATAGTATTAGGGGTTAGTTCACCTAAAGATTTCACATGGACTGTTTTACTGATGTTTTTACTAAGTTTCTGGATTACTTCAGTTGTATTGCTGTCAATGCAGGGTCTGATGGTTTTCTGATATCATCCAAAACATCTTCATTTGTGTTCCAAAGATGAACAAAAGGTATTATGGGTTTGGAACGAGATGAGGGTGAATTAATGACAGGATTTTCATATTTGGGAAAAATAAGGTTATCAAATGGAATACTTGACAGCTGTGTCACTTTTCATGTGATATTTCAGTGCAAAAACTCACCTAGTTCACAACCAGCATCTCTTTTGACTCCTTATTAATTCCCTTAATAAGTCGCTAAAACCATGCAGACAGCAGATGCAAATAAATAGTGCTATCATTTGGTGCATTTAATTCTTACTTTATTCAATCTAAAAAGGATCATTTTTTGTCTATTGTTTATAGACACTGATGGGCCTGGTTGTTGATATTGTCTGTGCAAGTCTTTGGCACGGACAACTTTACTAATTTAATAAAAAGCGCTTAGATTTCAAATCAATTAAATGACCAGAGATAAGATGTATACTCTTATCTGAGGGGGAGATTGTGGTCGGCAAACAAGAGGTAAATCTGCAATTTCAGCAGTAAGGACATTAAGCTACAAATTTAGTTTCATTATGGAAATGAATTCATCCAAGCTGTGAACTCATGCTGATAATCCTACAAGATGGGTGGCATCGGAGAATTCATAAGAACTGGAATATAATTACTGATAAGAATCACCGGCTTAAACGAAGATGAGAGCGCTTTCCTATGTGTGTGTCTCAAATGTTGAAAACCTTCACATTTTCTGTTCACTTTTTATGATGGAATTACCATAATTATATAAAAGTCAAAATCAATTTTATTTTACTGTTGCATTCCGCAGAAAACAAACTCATTTAATTCTCTAAAATATGCAACCTTATTTGAAAAAGAAGTCATCTTTTTGATGGCTCTGGGGTGGTGATTAATGAATCTGTTTAAGGATGGCTCAGTTGAGTCATGCACATCCAATATTGACCAGTCAGTCCTCATTAGGGCATTCTCTCAGTCTTTAAAGTCATTACTATTTCTAGAAAGACGTCATTACATCCCAGAGAAAAGCAATCTGAGATGAGATCTGACCATTCAAAAGCCATATGAGGATATTACACTTGAGATCCTTAAAGGCAAAACTTTGATGGATTGATTTTTATTCTGTGAAGAGGAGGGAAGAGAGCTCAAAGTGAACGTAGTGGGCTGCTAAGCAGTGGAAGGAACAGCTAAAAACCTCAAAAAGAGAGTGATGAATTGATCCCTGCCAAGTCTTCCACATTTTAACAGTAGGCCTGGCTCAGAGTATAATAGCATTATACAGCAATGACTGGATCGACTCCTTCAGAAGCTGACATTTGTAATGAGTATAATAAATTCATTAGTTGCCAGAGCTGTACGGCACCAAGACATTAAAGGTACACTCAGTATTTTTCCTCATTAGAAAGGTTTTACACAAAGAAAGAAAAAGTACTTTTTATAAATCTGTTTAAAAATCATTTGTACTCATGATCAGACAAAGAAATGTTTTGGTAACCCTTTATTTTAACGTCTAATTCTCACTATTAACAAAGCATTAATACAATTTTTGCTTCAATGAACTCCTTTTAATAAACATTTGCTGCTTATTAATAGTTAGCAAGGTCATGGGGGATGAGAGAAGTAGAAAATGGTCATGCAAAATATGAGCTTTGTAAGTACTAATAAACAGTCATTACGTTAATAATAGGTATGCTAATAAGCAACTAGTTAATAGAGAATAGGTCCCTACCGTAAAGTGTTACCAAAGTTGTTTATTTTAATGGTAATGCTTTATTTTAAGGTCTCTTAACTAGTTGCTTATTAGCAAGCATATTACAAGAATATTAGCATTTTTAGTAGTTATTAAGCATATATTACTGTTTTATTCTACATGACCTTTTTCTGCATCCATAATCCTACCCAATACCCAAACTTAACAACTACCGCACTAACTTTTAATTAGCATTACGTAGGGACTGAGGGTCGAGTGGGGATCCAAGTGCAAAGGCTTTATTCAAAAACCAGCAAAACTAAACAAACCAGGCAAGGGAAAAAGAGTATTTCCGATAATAAAGCGAAGGTCAGGGCAGACAGCAAACTAAGTCCAAGGTCAAAAACAAAGGAAAAACAAGGAAAACACAGGAGCTACTGTAGAAACAAAGGATAGGCTATACAATAATCGGCGTGAGAGAGAGGGTGAGAACGAGAACGAGACACATGGAACATGAAACATGCAACCAAGGGACCAATGGGGACACAACACACAGACAAGGGTGACACACATAACAGTCCAGGGTGGAGTGCCCTCTGGTGGAGCTCGACTGTGATACTGTGAAAGCCTTATTATAGTTTAACAAGCAATTTTTGACAGGAAAATCCAAATGAGGTAATAGACAATAAAGAAACTGCTTGGTGAAGTTGAAACGCTAGATCTTTCCTGAAAGTTCTATGACGTTTAACAGTATATAGGCAGTAAGAATATCCAATAAAATATGACTTACCCCACCCACGTGCTCATAATGTTGGTCTATTTTATTGAGGAGCTGTCCGTTGAAGGCCCAGGAGAATGAAACATCCAGAGCAGGGTCACAGAAGATCTGGCAGGGTAGCACGATGCTCTCCCCAACAATGATCTCCATGTCCACTGGACCCTGGGTGATTTGTGTGGGATCTGCAACCATAAGCTTGATTGATTGAAATAAACATAAATGTAAATACAGTATACATAAACACTAAAGAGCAATGTTTTTAACCAGATCTCCTGCGAAAAACGTGACAACAGTGCAAAACCTGAAATCAATGCTCCAGTTACAAAAGCCAGACCAACCGACTGTAAGATTTAGAGCAAAAGAAAAAATATTTGAAAATCGGAGGCAGACAAAGGTAGGAGACTGGTTCCTTATCGGTGACTACTAATCCCATGATGAAGCACCACGATGTATTTCCGCCGATTGCTACAGAGGCATATTAACAACCTTGGAGCTCACAGTAGGTCGGTCTTGAAATGTTTATAAAATATCACTAAAAACCAGGAGGAAATGAATGGGATTTTTACTTCTATCCACTAGGTAGGGCACTGCAGCTTTATTTACTGTATAAGGTAAAAGGCTTAGTAGTCTCTTGCTCACTCTCTGTTTTTGATGTAGACTGATTTAATGCCACAGAAGCGAATGGAAACTAAACACACTCTTTACACACACACACTGCACAGAAAAAACACCCAAAAGGTAAATTTGGGTTAAACAGAAGTTATAATAAATATTCTGAAAATAATTTAAAAATATATATAGTGTAACGAACTTCCCTCGCATTTCACACGATCAAGAGAAATTCAATTTCTATGAAACTGATACGACCTCTTTAATGACATCAATGTTTTTACAAGTACCCATTGCTTAATGCAGAATTTCTGAATCATATTCAAATCTGCTGGCGTGGAATCTGGTGTAAAAGACTGCGATGTAGTAATATCAGCAAAACCCAGAGTGCAAAGGCAGCATTCTATATTTTTCTCTCTAAATTGTGCACGCTCAACCTATAACCTACACCCTCACACACTCCATTAGTGTAATCCAGGGTAACTGCAATGCCATAAGCGGAGCGTGAAAATGGGTAATTACAACAACACACAAAAAGCCACTGTATCCCATCCCTGTTGAGCTGAGAGAAAAAAAACAACAACTGCCAGTTGGAGAGCTGAACCGCTCAACCCATCGCATTACACTAGAGCAGCATGTAAGCCCCAGAAAGCAATCAAACAACTTTCCTTTCAGAATGCATTATATAAACAGAATGAACTACTTTAAACAGAAATCCTCTAATTGGCAGAATACCTTTCTAAATACTCCTCTGGATGAATCTATTAGTTGCTTTTGTTCCGCTATTGTAAGTCGCTTTGGATAAATGCAGCTGCTAAATGAATAAATGTAAATGTTGTTCCATTTCAGTCGGTCACTCTGAGTCACGTCGAATATGACTTACGAAATTGGGGATCTTGCTTCAAGAGAACGATCCACTTTGAGTGTATTTAAACAAGCCAATGAACATTGAGTTGTGGAAGGACCATTTTCGTATCGCTCTCACACTCCTCTCTTCACAGGCAGCAGTGGGAAGACTGGGAGGATTCGAATTTATTTTAGTATTTGCTTTTTTATCTAACTTCATTTATTTTTTCAGTTTTAGTTAGGGATGCACCGAAATTAAAATTCTTGGCTGACGCCTAACAAAATTAAACACTGGACTGAAGGCCGAATACCGAATACGGTTTACACATTTTCACCCATACATTTTGCCATTTTTTTCACAATCGAATGATTAGCCCAAATGTAATTTTTATAGTTTCGTCTAGCTTTAAAAAAATCGATTACAAAACAATAAAAATGTTTTTACTTAACACTAAACATTTTTAAATATACTATTGTCACGAGCTGCGTCTCCGTGGCTCTCCCGGACCATCACCAGCGGGAACCTTCACCCGAGTATTCGGTTCCTACCCGGACTCTTTTAGCGCACGTACCTAGGGCTGATGATCGCTACAGGTGTTATTCTTGTTATTCTCACTATATAAAAAACCACAGCGATCGGACTGTGAAGTTTTGTTTGCCCCGGCTTCAATCCTGAGCGTTTATTCCTTGTTTATCTGGACTGTTTATTCACTGTGATTCTCGCTGCCTGCCCACGATCCTTTGCCTGGATATCGACCTATGTTTTGCCTGCCCTTCCTTGTTCTGTCTGCTGTGAGTAATCTCACCTTCTGCTTGTTAAACGACCTGAGTATTGCCTGTTCTACGTTGTGCCTGTGCCTGTGTATGCGACCCTGCCTGCCTGTTTAAGATGAATAAAGCTTGCAAATGGATCCTACCGCCTCTTGACTCATCGCAACAACTATAACGTTAGAAACAAAGCACAATTTAACTTCAAATAAATAAGTTAGGAAAACTAATTTTGGCAATTTTTGAGATCCCCTTCTTGAATCAGGCATGCATTTATTTTACTCTAAATAAATGCAGCCTTGCTGAGCTAAAGAGAATTCTTTGAAAATATAAAAAATATCACAGATCCTAAAGGGAACACTACGTATACGTTTTATAATAAATGCATCAACAGAGATTTTTTAAGTATTAATATTATCATTATTGTTGTCTTTTGTATTTTATTTTGTAAAATTAATTAAATTGTTACCTAGCAGATGATGAGTAACACTGTTTCAGTGCAGATTTGAACTTTGAACCTTGGCTAACAAGCAGATACACTGTGTTCTCATACAGCAATCTTTGAATAGGCTACGTGCAATCTGTGCCTTTATTAGAAAACATAACGGTCTGCAGTTTATTTACTAATCGCTTAAGGCCATTTTACAAATACAGTCATCAACCAGCAACATGAGATGCAGTGCTAAACACTTGCTAATTTTTAGCAGAACAATTTCGGTTGCCAAAAATTCAGTGCTAGTTTTAGGTGATGTATCTTCAGAAACTAGCTGAAGGAAAATAGTTTTTCATACACAGATTAAGTTTCTTTTGTATACAGATAATTTTATATTAGTTAATTGTACTTATTTTTTATGGTTTTAGTTTTAGTTGAATATATCAATCCTGCATCAGATTAATAACGTGAAATCTCATAGGCTCTTACATGTCATGTGATCGATTTCTTTAAGATTGCAAGGGAAGCTCAGCTTCCCCTATAATGTCACAAAATTAATGGTCAAATTATGTACTATTGTATTAACATTTTAT
>JAUMHG010000072.1:5189191-5201924 GCA_032359395.1 Enteromius anoplus | reverse complement strand
CAACATAAGGTGCAATAAATAACTAAAATACATCCGTTGTTATATATTCATATGTAGATGTTTTAAATTGTCTTACGTTTTAATGTTATTCACGTGGTACTATATCGTTTCGCAGAAGGATGAAAATGTTAATTTAAAACCAATATGCCAATAAAATGTTTCAAATTCATATTCATGTTCAGTTTTTTTCCTTATGTGGCAAGTAGCCGTGGAATAAGCGGGATAATATACAGGCAGCCGAAAGTTATCGCGAAATAAGCTACTTCAGCGTGATACAAGACCCTCCGCTTCGCGTCGGAGTTCACCGGCCAGGAAGCATTAAAGCACATGGAAGGGGATGCTGAAAGTGTGGTGTCGAGACGCAGCGTCTCGTTCCTTCAAGGAACTAGGGTTATAGACATATCCTTTTCAGGAACTGGAGCTGCATCGACGAGACGCTATGGGAACGAGATGCCTACGCCCCCATACTTTCCAGTTCCCTGCCTAGTGTGTGTTTGTGCACAGCTAAGCGAGAACAGAAAAGCCCGGAGTGGTGTGCAAGTCCAACTCATAAAACTGCACAAAGGTATGAGGGGTGGACCACCCAGCAGAGTAACAGATGGAGACCCCTGCTAGCAGGGCCTTCGAGGCTGCCACACCACGAAAGCGAACCTCAGGAACTTCCTATGAGAAGGATGGATTGATACGTGGAAATACGCATCTTTTAGATCTATCATGACAAACCAGTCCTCGGACCTGATTTGTGACAAGACTTGCTTTATAGTAAGCATTTTGAACTTCAGTTTCATTACTGAGCGGTTCAGAGTTCTGAGATCTAAAATGCGCCTCAGCCCTCCATCCTTCTTTGGAACTATGGAGTAGCGGCTGTAGAACCTGCACTCCTTTTCGAGAGGAGGGACCACCTCGATGGCCTCCTTCCTCAAAAGAGTTTTTACTTCTTGTTCCATCACCAGAGTCTGCGTTGTTTTCACAAGAGTGGGTAGCACCCCCGGGAATTGTGGCAGGGATCGCCCAAACTGAATTCTGTAACCTCTTTTGACAGTACCCAGGACCCATTGTGACACATTTGGCAGTAGTTTCCCCGCTGCTAAATAGTCTACTAAGGGAACCAGTCTCTTGAGGCTGGCCTCTGGTGTTACTGGAGGAACAGGCAGAATGCCGCGACGCAGCCCACTCTCGAGTGAAGCTGCGGCCTGTCCCTCCTGAGAGCCTGGTGGCGAACACCTCATCCCTACAAGAATGTCGGGCTGGGGAAAATAAGTGAGATAATCTCAATCTCCTGAGGGCGCCAGGTTTGAGCAACCGCCACACCCTCAAGTGAAGTGTGCTGTTCCCCGAAACATTTTTCTCAGGGTTCATTCTTTTTCTGTGGGGCCTGCTTCCTCTTTTTTTTGAGGAGGATCCTCAGATCTTTATGATCCTTTGTAGGCCCCACAACAGAGCGCTGCCATCCACCCTGATGTTGTGGTGGGGCTCTCATGGCAACGCTCTGCTTTTGAAAGAGAGTAGTCAAAGTCTGTGCGTAGGTCGAGCGAGGAGTAAACAGAGTCCGTGGGGCAAGGCAAAGGCAATAATCCAAACACGAGCAGAGGTCGGCAACGATAAATCCAAATAGACAGTAGAAACAAGGAAACACGGGTGGAAAAACAAGACAACTCGACAGTGCAATGGATAGTGGCAACATACAACATACAAACATCCAGGTTATATACACATAAAACTAGCAAACAATGAAACACCAAGACAGCAAATGAGTGGGCGGAGACATGAGTGCTGACAAACACACAAACACACAGAGTTCATGAAGGGCTGGAGTGCCATCCCGGGCTGGGCTGGCACATCCAGCAGATTGTTACAGATCCAACAAGCTAAACCCAGCATTTGGATTAAAAATAACCCAGCACCAGGGTAAAAATATAAAAAAATATCCCAGTAAAATGGCCCAGCATGTTTTTTAGAGTGTACTCTTTGATTCTCATACAAATGACAAAGTTGCCAAAACAATACTTAAGTAGTAATTCCATTTACTTAAATAGTTCACACTGCTGAAAACAGTTGGCTACATTAATTACTGTACATGCATGCACAACACGACTTAAACTGTGGATTGGGATTATTTTCTTTAAAGATGAATGATTTTCACAAACACAACCGTAACCAATGACATCGCTACAAAAACAGCAATAGGAACATTCTGTAGTTCAATCAAACCCAGTTCCCGGCAGTGCGTGCCAAGTGCCATAATCACTGGAATGGAGCTTGGCTTAGTCTATGTGTAATTACCCTCTCTTGCCTTTAGCTTAAGTTTACTTACGTGCTGTCAAGAGAAGCATATCTATGAAGGCAATAACAGCTCCTGGCAAGACTGTCAAACCATCTGGCATAAAGAACAGGGTGACAAAAACAAACGCAGACAGGGACTTGGTCTTCATCCAGTTTGGAAGGCACAGAGAGAAACCTCCTTGCTCCAGGCAAAGCTTACTCAGCATCACTAAAGGAAATGCACGCAAGGCCATCAACGTGCAACACTGACCATACATCTCATTTTTGTTATTCTTCTCTGAGGATATGACCATAGAAGGATGATTACTCACAGAGGCCACAACTATCTATTTGTACTCACCAACAGCGAATGTGTATTTTGAAAATGGTGATTTGTGTTTTGAATTGCTGTTTGACTGTAGTCATATTCCTTCTACGGACACCTTTGTCTAATCGAAATGCATCATGCATCATATTTAGTGCAGTTTGAATAAATTCCTTAATTCCAGTGTCTTGCTTTATCACTGTTCTTTATTTTCACTCGAAAAGATATAGCTCATTTTCTTAGGACGTAATATGCATTCCATCTGATGAAGCCAGATGAGCACCCCCATATCATTTCCCACCTTATTAAAAATGACAGCAATTTAATAACATTCCCAAAAGCGTAAAAAACTCATAGGTACAACTTTTGGCTTTAAGTGGTGATATGCACATTCATAAACAAACCGAGCAAGACACTTTACACACTGTAGATATGTTGCAATTTAAAACTCCCGTCACAGCATTTTGCTTTTCCTTGCCTTGAGGCTACATTCTTTAATGAAAATATGCTCTCAAGACGAGGATTTTTCTCTGGTAAAGCATCTGAAATTCTCGTAAATGAAGGAATAAGTAAACAAATAAATAAATATGTGAAAATATATATCCACTCAATAAGCATAAAAACTTTTTTTTATATCCCTCCTTGTCAGTTTGAGGCCCATGCTCTTCACAGTATTTGTCTCTTACGGTGAATTTATCTCTGCAGTGTGAGCCTTATTTCCTCTGGGTGCCCTAACCCTCTCCTTAGTTCATTATCCTGCCTGCTGCTAGTCGGGCCACATAAGACTAATGGCCCTCTCTGCCTCTCATTGCGCACTGCCGTGCAATGGTGGAGGGGTCTATTACGCCTGAGCAGGTTGAATTTACCTTCTCCAAGAGAGTCCATGGTGGACTTAATGAGAGGACAGCATCCTAGACATAAATCCTTATTGGGTTGGTCTGTGGAGTTGGTGGAATGTGGGATGACAATCGGACCACGTGGTCCTCGGAGGCACATGACAGCGATAACTTATCCCAGACAGACCGCGGTTCCGTCTGTGCTTGCGTTCCCGTTATGGGGAGGGAAATGAGACGGGAGCAGGTGGCGGGTCTAAACACTTCCAAATGTCAATCTGGCCTTGAGATTCACAGCACAACATGAGTGGGAGTCAGGCAAAGCTTCGTTGACTCCAGTAAATTGAGATTTAATCAAACCACTCTTAATTGAAATCTTTTCTCCAAACACTGTTTAAGTCCGACCTGGTGGCGTGGTTTTGTGACAAAAGACAAGAGACCAGAAGTGTTTTCTACCATTATTTGCTGCAGTGTTTTACAAAGTAAAACAACAGTGAAACAAAGTAAGGCAGAAATTTGCATTATTGTTAGATTACTAATTGTAGAAAAAAATACATTAAATGAATGCTGTTCTTTATTTTTATCAAAAAATGTATAATGGTTTCCCAAAAAATATTGAGCAGCACAGCTGTTTTCAGAATTATAATTGGAAATGTTTCTTAAATAATATCACCGTATTGATTATTTTTAATGGATTGTGTGATACTCAACACTGAAGTGATGATGCTGAAAATGTAGCTGTGCCATCATGACATTGTTACGTTGGCTGCAGGAGGATGAAGGAGAACGCCAGGAGATAGTAGTTTGCAATAACAAAAGTTTTACAAGCTGTTTGGACAGAAATGTGTGTTGTAAGTGTGTACACAACCACCCTACAATAATAAAGATCCACAAGTAGTTTTCTTTTAATTTAATAAAAATAAGTTGCCCCTTCTGAAATCAAGCAATTTTCAAATGCATGTCGGTGTGGCGTCACACCGACAGAGGCCACACCCCCGATATTTGATTGACAGCAGTGTGTCACACAGACTGAACTGGTGTCTTACCTCAGACCCGTCCCTGAGTGAGCCGTCATCAGACCGAGACGCAGAGACATGCAAGACTACTAAGAGATTAAGCTGTTTTGTTGTTGAATGTATTAATGAACATTGCAGTAGTTATTTACCCCCGACATCTGAGTGACCGAAAACACAGAGGATTAACATTATGTTTGGTTCTGACGGGAAACGCACCCTTGATCAACCGAAATGCGTCTATGTTCGTGCGAATCATTCATGATCCAGCCTCACCTACAGAAGCAGTGAGTATAATGTCTTTTAATGAATCTTTGCAAATCGCCTTTCCTAATAATGTGCTAATTAACAAGTTTCACTATGAATACGGCTAAACAAAGATCCTCCAAGAGTGCCTCAGAAAAGAGGGGCAGGTTCAGCTGAGCTTGTGAAGATTTAAAGGGGAAGTACACAGAACAGAGTGATTTTAAAAGAGCTGTTTTTGACAGGGTAAAATTAGTGTTTTTTTTACTCTATCTTTGAGAAATTTTAAAACAAACTATATTACAACCTTTCATTATACGGTGACGGGGAGGGTACATCTTCGGTTCACTTAGTTTTGTCGTGGCCACGACTTATTAACTCGTGGGAACGTGATAATATGTCGTGGTCACAAGATCGTTTTTCGAGGTAACAACATCCTTATGTCGTGGCCACGAGAAAAATATGTTGTTCCCTCAACATAAGAAGTAGTGGCCACGAGTTTATTGCATAAACAAACCTGCGTGACCATAGCAACCCGGGATTATCAGAGATTAATTTGTATTACATGAAACATTTAATTTACTATTTGTATAATCTTCTATTATATTAACTTGTTAGCGCTACATTTTTATATTTATTTCATATATTTATTTCCGGAGTATAGGTGTATAAGAATGCAGAAATAAAATGAAAAAAAGCTTTATTAGGCTACATTGTATTACACATATTTGTATTATATATTTTTGAATATTATATTAGAACTATTAGAATATTAAAGTCAGAACGTTATGTAAAAAGATCGAAATTATAGGCTATAAATATAATAGGATTATTACGAAGACGATGCGTTAATGGATATTTAATATTGATGTAATATTTATTTATGATAAACTTAATATAAATGGTGTTTAGCTTACATTGTGTGCAATATAATAATTGATATAGGCCTAATAAAACAATAAATTATTTAATTTATATGGTGCTTTTAACAAACTTAAAAAATATGAAATATTTTTTATAATACAATAATTTTTCTAATAATTATTATTAATTCAAAATGAAATAATACCGAATCCATCTCTGATACTTAAGAGCATTTATATTAAGTTTATCATAAATAAATATGACATTAATATTAAATGTCCATTAACGCATCCTCTTAGTAATAATTATCAGCATCATCATCATTAACAACGACAACATCATTATTATTAGCCTTTTATATTTATAGCCTATAATTTCGATCTTTTTAATGTTCTGACTTTAATATTCTAATAATTCTAATATAATATTCAACAATATATAATACAAATATGTGTAATACAATGTAGCCTAATAAAGCTTTGATTATAGCGACTGGAATTTAAAATGCAGTTTAAAGGTTTGAATTAAATATATTTCATTTTATTTCTGCGAATTAATAATTATTAATATAGTCTAAAGGCTAGTGCAGCCGTTGGATCATATTTTCATTGAGGAATTAATCATTTATGCAGTTTTATTTGTTGTAAGTTGCTTTGGATAAAAGCGTCTGCTAAATGAATAAATGTAAATGTATATTTGCAAATGAAAACACAACACGCTTATTTATCATCAGGCACGGGCATAAATAGTCTACAATCATAAAGGATACTACAAAACGTTAATTAGGTATACACCTATACTCCGGAAATAAATATGTGAAATAAATATAAAAAATATAGCACTAACAAGTTAATATAATAGAAGATTATACAAATAGTAAATTAAATGTTTAATGTAATAAAAATTCATCTCTGATAATCCCGGGGTGCTATGGTCACACAGGTTTGTTTATGCAATAAACTCGTGGCCACGACTTCTTATGTTGAGGGAACGACATATTTTTCTCGTGGCCACACAAAAGTAAGTGAACCAAAGACATCCCCTCCCGGTCACCGTACCATTAAGACCCAAAAGAATCATATTAGCTTGTGGAAAATTGGCTTTGTATGACCCCTTTAATAGTAATATATGTTATTCAGCACAGTGTTAAAAATATGACACTCATTCTTATTGGGGGAAATTAATAGAATATATAACACATGTAACATGAGTTTTTCATTTGAGTCACTGCTGAACAGCACAAAATCAATATGGGTGATAAAACCAACAGAAATTATCTAGCTGATTCATTGTTTCCTGTGCTTCTGTGTTGCATTAAAAAAGTGTAAAAACACATTCGGTTTGGATGCAACTAATTTTGGCAATCATGTTCCTCATGGTTTCAAACCAGTTTTTCTCTTTCTCTTGTCTCACCTCATCCTCCATAATTTCTTTCCTTGTTCACATGGCCATCTCATTTGTCAGTTGTTTAACTGGGGCTCAATTATTAATCCGCCTGCTCATGGAGATGGATCACAGTCAAATTGTGGTCAAAAAGCTGAATATGCATCTCGAATAAATATTTCAGCACTTCTTTTCACCAGACTGCTCTTTTCTCTGCTTTGGTGCTGAGGCAGGATGTTTGTGGTTGCATTTCTAAACAGCGAAACAATGAGGCTGTAGAGCGCAAAGTGTTGAGACCATAGGATCAATATGCTAATGTGCTGCAACAATAACAGGCCTCACAGACTGAATTTACTGAAGCTGAATCGTGCTTTGCAGTTTTTGTTTCATAAAAGCATTCACAGCTGGAAATTGTGTATTGTCTGGTGCAAAACTCTATCTCCCGCAATTTTAGCGTGATGCAACTTTGAGTAACACAATCCACACAATTCTAGTCAAGCTTAATTACGTGGATAATCTCCATATTAAATGACCCCCAGGCTCAGGGAGAGCTGCAAGGTTGTGATACTGGAGCAAAAATTTAGGAGCTTGAGGCTTGTATAAAAAAATGATATACTGTATTGCAGCTGTTTCTATAAATTAGATTGATAATTTTCTTGTACAGTGGTGAGTGGACTCCTCTGGAAAGCTTTTCCAAAAATGGAAATGCATTTGATATAAGCCCTTTTTTTTTGTGATGCAGATCATATATTATTAGTTGGAATATTTTAGACATACATTATCAGACAGTTCTCTCTGATCCTCAAATCTGATTGCCTGACAGTTGCCTGAGTGTGATTTTCTAATGAAAACAGAACTCCAACAGTTTTACCATTTGTATCACTGAGGTTATGGTTTTTCTCACAGTGGGTGTCATGGCAGATGGCCGAATACACTTTAATGTTAAAAAAAAATACCGTTTTGTGTAACAGAATGTAGTTTTAGGTGAGAATATTTTTGTTTAGACTTCCAATATGCACTTTGTTAATAAAGATAATGTTGGGTCTGTGGGTTGATCACCTGTTCTCTGCTGTCTCCAGTGTTTGAGTGCGTGGCTTTGTTGTGACAGCTCTCCACATGCTCGTTGTCTTCATTATTTTGTTCTGTCTCCGCCCCTCCTTGATTCCTGATCACTAGCTCCCCTGCTCTCACACATGTTTCTCATTCTTTCGTTATCTCTCTTTATATTTCGCTCTTTTTTGTCGAAGTGTGTCAGAATGTTCGTACCTCTGTTTGGCTGTATTTGATTACCTGTCAAGTTGTTTGTTTCATTTTCGTCAGGCTCCAGTGCTCATGGCTTCAAGTTTGTTTCCTCCATTAATCTGTGCGCTCAGGGGAATTTACCTCAGATGCTTTGAGTAGGGATCTCCCGATCGCGATCAGCTGATCTGTTTGAGCGTTTTGTCAGTAAACCCGGTCCTGTAATCAGCTGTAAATGTCATCAGAAGCGTGATTTCACATTGAGCCATATATACTACACACAGCCGTTGTTCACTGACAGCTCGTGGATCGGGAGATCCCTAGCTTTGAGTGCCCGGGTCACCAAGCTCCTCATGCAGATAGATGAACTTCAGAGGGAAGCCACCAACCAAACTCCCGTTTTCCGCGCTGGCGTCCCTCCCGAGTCTGAGCCGCATGCCAACAATACACCAGTCTACGACGTCGATCCGAATGCCTGTCAAACCTTTCTTTCTCAGTGTCCTCTGGTATTCTCCCTACAACCGTGATGTTGTGTCATAGATGAGGCGAGATAACTGAGCTGCTTCCTCATCCCCCTGGGCAGATCGATCGAACAACCTGGCCATCTCCTGGTGAGAAGCTTCAAAAGCAGGGAGCCCGGGAATTCCATATAGCAATTCCCCATTCGCGGGAACGTCCAGAAGTGTGAACACGTAAGCAATTCAGATTGAGGACACGATTGAATGAGGACACGCTACGTGCTTGCTTCCTGGAGGGGCTGGACTATGCTATTGCTGACTAATTGGCGGCAGTCGATGATAGGATGATCAATACCATGTGCCCTTATTTCAAAATTGTATATTATATGGTATATTGTATTGCCTTCTTGTTATATGTATAATTGTATTTATTTAAATGTTTACTTTTCATTTTGTACTTGCATTTTTAACACTCTCTTTGTCTTTAAATGTTTATATTTCTATTCAGAAAGGGTTTGAGAGTAACGTAATTTCAATTCTCTGTATGTCCTGTACATGTGGCAGAATTGACAATAAAGTTGACTTTGACTTTGAAATCTCGCGCTCCATGTGGAGGGGTGTCTTAATTGAGGCCAGCAATGCCACAAGTCCATGGCTGCGTGGCGCCTCTTGGAGTCTGCTCCCAACGCTGAAAGAATGACATCTGCTGAAGCTGAGCCAATGCAGCTGGGGCGCCTCTGATTAAGGCCACAGCAAAGACATGAGTGCTTAACCCAGGGATTATGTTTGTATTATGGCAAGGCTGGCCATTTTGTTGTTCAATGCCATACTCTGCTTCCCTTTCAATTCACCGTCCAGGGGGAGTTGCACTCTGGTCATGCCCTTCTGGATTCTGGTGCCAAGGCGAATTTTCTTGATTCTGCATGTGCCGACCAGTGGAACATCCTGACCATCCCTCTTCCTGAGCCCATTATGGTGTGTTCACTAGCAGACTGTCCCCTTACCACCTTAACCCCTTAACTGTCACCCCCATTTTCGGGAAAACACATGAAAAAGTACTATACAAGCTTAAAAAGATGTAATTCAGGACATATATTAAAAAAAAATGTAGGTGTCCCGTATTCGGAACGGTGACAGTTAAGGGGTTAACTCGCATCACCCCTTATGTAAGACTTTTGCTTTCGGGTAAGCATTCTGAAGATATTGAACTATTAATAATTGACTTCCCCAAGACATGCGCTCGCTTTCTGGAGGGGCTGGACTATGCTATTGTTGACGAATTGGTGGCAGTGGATCTACCCCGGGGATTGGATGATCTGATAAATCTCACGCTTCGTGTGGAGGGTCGTCTTAATCGATGCCATCATAACCATACCCGCCATAACTCGCATCACCCCTCATGTAAGACTTTTGCTTTGCTATTAATAATTGACTCCCCAAAAGACTCAAGTAATTTTAGGATGTCCATGGTTGTTAAAGCACAACCCGAACATTGACTAGCTTAATAACTCTATTTTACCCTGGAGTCTGTCCAGTCATGTGTCACCTGTCAGGTGCTGTCTTTCCTCCTGTCTCTGTCCCCTGTGTTTCGCAGGTAGATCTTCCTGACCTATCTGGTGTTTCGGCTGAGTACTTGAATCTTTGGGGAGTCTTCAGTAAGTCCTGGGCCACTTCACTACCTCTGCAGCGCCTCTATAACTGTGCCATAGAACTCCTCCCTGGCACTTCTCCTCCCAAAGGCCATGTGTATTCCCTTTCTGGCCCTGAAAGACAGGCCATGGATAGGTATATTCGTGAATCTCCTCAGGTTGGGCTCATCCGCAACAGAGGGTTGCATGACATCATGGTAAAGAATAGGTACTCTCTACCTTTAATGTCTTCTGCTTTTGAACTATTGCAGGGAGTCTGGGTCTTTACCAGATTAGACTGTAGAGGGATGACTGGAAAACGACATTCAACACCTCTTCGGGACACTGAGTATCTGGTACTTCCGTTTGGTCTCACCAATGCTCCAGCCGTTTTCCAGGTTCTAGTCAATAGTGTTCTGGGTAACATGATTAACCTGTTTGTCTTTGTGTATTTGGATGACATTCTTATTTTCTCTCCCTCTCTCCAAGTACATACCTAGCACATTAGACGGGTCCTCCAGCTGCTTTTAAAGAACCAAACATTCACTGCGTGGAACCTTGGTTCGCCCAAACGTCCAAGGTCCGATTTCCCAAACAATGGTAGTGACTGTACCTTGTAGCTGTATGCAGTGTAACAGTGGTCCAATGTCCTTTCGCCCCTGGTGGGGCAGCCAATGTGCTGATTGAAGTTCGGCAAAGGCGCACTTGAGGTTGGCACTGCTGAAATCTCCCAAAACAACGAATGCGGCATCCCTGTGTTGAGTCTGATGAATGTGTAGTGTTTCATGTAAATCCCTTATTGCAGTGTCCGTGTCTGCTTGAGGTGGAATATAAATGACACTGACGATGACCGAGCTGAATACCCGAGGTAGGTAGAAAGGGTGACATTTGATGGTCAGAAGTTCAAGATTCGGTGAGCAGGACCGTGAAAGGGGAACAATGCTTGCACTGTCGCACCAGCAAGGTTGCAATCCCGAATGTCCCTCTGAAACCTAACCCTTGCCTTGAGGTCATCGAGCTTGTTATCCAACAACTGGAAATTGGTAAGCAAGACACTCTGTAATGGAGCGCGGTGTGCGTACGCCCTCAGCCTGTTCCTAACGCCGATTCGTTTCCCTCTAGGATGCCGGTTCGGGTCACGTCCTTTATTCCTCCTCAGGATCTTGCTCAGCCAAGATGGGTCCGGGTTTAAAAACACAATGAGTGCATTGTGCTCTAATAGAAATAAGAGTGGCCCTACCATATGTAATGATGGCCATCTAACAAAGAGAAACCAGTGCTTATAGCACAAACAAACAGATGGAGCAGCCGACAGCCGACCTCACCAGCGCCATCTTGAAAAAAGTCAAGTTGTTTGTTTCATTTTCGCCAGGCTCCAGTGCCCGTGGATTCAAGCTTGTTGAATCTGTGTGCTCAGGGGAGTTTACCTCAGCTTTCTCTGTCCTGGAAAGCAGCAGTCCCTCGGGATTCAGTCTCTCGCTCGAGTTAGGGAGCAGACTCCCAGCTTTCGTCATCTCTGCTGCAGTCGCAGCAGTTGCCTGCACTCGAACTGTCTCTTGAATCTATTTAAGTTGATGCTGATTTCTTCTGTTAAATAAAGCCTTCCTGATAACAGCATCTGAATCCAGCCTAATCCTTGACAGATAATGCCTATTTGAAAATTTGTTTTGATGTTTTTGGAAATGTGACCTCCAAGGTTTCAGCAGCCATTCAGAGCATGTTAGTAACCACATAGTACACATTCATACATCAACACACTAAAAAAACAATTAGAACGTCTGTACGTACATTGTGTACGTAACTATTGTACCCTGCGAAGGGAAGTCGCTATGAGGAACACCTCCGGGTTGTCTGAAACATACCTGTAAATACACACACAACAGTAACATTGGCCAGCGACAGTCTATGATGTCATTACCACCATGACCACAGTATTAAAGTGCGCTAGAAGAATATGTCAACCACTTCTTCATCTAAAGCTTGCCTTAAGCATGGCAAGGCAGTGTCTTGTTCCTTTCTCAGGGAACCATGGTTACATACATGACCTGAGACATTCCAAACATGCCAAACTCCAAGGCGAGCAAAAATAACCAACAGAGTGCATGTGGATTGGAAATGCCATACCTCATAGAGAAACTCAGCACTCGAAAATGGTTTCCGCAGAAACAAATTTTGCTCATACTTTAGGGAAAGCAGAGTAATCAAACCCACTCTACCGAGGGGGGGTTTACTGGTTCAACTATAAGAACAGTGTGAAAGGGAGGTCCAGGTGAGCCTATCCAGACTGCAGAGTTTCTATTATGAAAAATAGAAACAAACCCGAAACATCATACCTATAGCATTAGATACTGCGATGCAAGTACAGGAGGCTCTTACCTCGGTCAGGTGGAGGTGATTGTATCTTTGTGTCACGAGTGGTGCGAAGCAGAGGCAGAGAGACGTTCGGATTCACATGCAAAACGGTTTATTAAACAGAGTCAGAGTA
>JAUMHG010000072.1:5170461-5186546 GCA_032359395.1 Enteromius anoplus | reverse complement strand
CCCCTGTCCGTCGTTGATATGTTATGAGTGTTGTACTGCGTTCGGGATTGTCTTGTTCAGCTCCATGTTTGTGAATACATTTTCTTCATTAAGAAGTCCTGCCTTTGTCTCTGTCTCTCGCTGAAGAGCGATCGCTGGCAGCCGAATCGTGACAGAACGACGGACCCTTTAAGAGATGACGTTTACTGGAGAGCTTGTTGTCCTGATTTGCCGCGGCCTCTCCTTTTAGGAGTTTGTGATGGAGTTTTGCCTCCTCGCCGAGGAAGTGAAATTCAATGACAAGGTTATAATCTTGCTTTTTAAGAATGTGGCTCAGGATCTCAGTCCGGTAGACTTCCCGGATACTACTGGGCTGAATTGGAGAATGGCTATCTTCCTGTGTTTAGTGACTGTCAGAGCACATATGGGAGGGCTGCCTCTGGAAACCACACGAGCACAGAGCACGGCCTCGCCGCCATCACTGCACGTCTCTTCTGAAAATTGTCAGCAAACTACGTCCATCTCTACGGATATCTCTCCACCATTACGGCCCAGCGCACCGCCAAAACCCCGATGCGGATCTCTACCCGCCATTACGGCCTGTTGAATACAGTGAGTTGACTGTTTCATGTTTGGACTGGAGCTACTTGAACTTGTTAATGACGATAATTTGTCATGGTCTGAGTCTGTTAAACATACTGTTGAATCACCATGTTTAAAACTTCCCGAATCAGTTAGGGACGGTAGTCTGTCATGGTCTGAATCTGTTCAACGTATCTCTGAGTCACCATGTTTTGAATCAAATGACTGTGAATCATCTTGTTCTGAACCCATTGATTCAAATGTCTGTGAATCATCTAGTTCTGAACCCATTGAGTCAAATGACTGTGAATTGTCTAGTTCAGAACCTTTTGAGTCAAATGACTGTGAATCATCTTGCTCTGAGCCCTTTGAGTCAATGGACTGTGAGTCACCCAACTCTGAACTGTTGGAGTCAACTGGCTGTGACTTACCATGGGCTGAACTTTTCGAGCCCATGAATGACAGCGCGTTTTCATGGCCAGAACCATTTCAATGTTTTCATGAATGTGATTCACCATGTTCTGAACTGTTTGAACCAGCTAACTGTGATTTGTCTTGGCCTGAAACGTTTGATCCTGTGATGTTTGACTGTGATTTCCCTGAACCTGAAGACTGCGATGTCCCCGCTGTCTGGTCTGCCCAGATGGTGGTTGCCGCCGTCTGCACCACCCTGGAGGGCAAATTAACTCTACGGTCAACTCAGGAAAGCATCAGCTCTGCCTTCTCTGCCCCAGTGGTCCTTGCCACCGTCTGCTCCGCCTTGGAGGACTTCTCCATTGCCTGCTCGCTCCAGGTGGGCCTCTCCACCGTCGGGTCCGCCCTTAAGACCTTTTTTGTTTGTTGTGATGGAGGGGGCTATGTCACGCCCCCAGGCGTTCCAGGTCTGTGTCTACGCGTTCTGTGTTATTGTTTTCATTCTGGTTCCGCATGTATGCCTGCCTTTTGTAGGCCCGCCCCGACCCTTAGTGTGTAATTGGTTACCAGTCGTGTCTGTCCTGGTGATGTGAATTAGTTAGTGTATAAACATGTCTTGTCTCCCCTGTCCGTCGTTGATATGTTATGAGTGTTGTACTGCGTTCGGGATTGTCTTGTTCAGCTCCATGTTTGTGAATAAATGTTCTTTATTAAGAAGTCCTGCCTTTGTCTCTGTCTCTCGCTGAAGAGCGATCGCCGGCAGCCGAATCGTGACAGTTACTACTTTTCACCGACCCACCCTTTAAATAACTGTCATGCTTCCCCGCGCTTCTCGGCGGGCAAGGGAGGTAGGCAGACACTGAATGAACAAAACATTGATAAACTTTAATAAAGAATCCAGTACAAATGAGACAGCAGACGAAAGGCTACAACATACAACGACAGCTTGAACTCAAAAGGACACAGTTTAAATACCAACAGAAACAAGGAGGGAAACACAAAACAACTGTGACACACGGCTGGGATGAAATCAAACACTAATGACAGAGGCAGGACTACAAAACAAGGTAAGACACATGATAAATCAAAACAGACAGGCAAGACTCGACAGACAACGTTACAATAACATATGTAATTATATGTAAGGTTCTTTATGCATGCTTATAACTCCTTGGGCGTACATGATTATTGCATACATGTAGTATAAGCTGTTCTTGAATTTTGCATACATTTCAAATTAATTATAGTTGTTTCAGTGCTGCAACTGTGCAGATATTGTTTATGCTCAAACACCAACAATACACACTAACGAATTTTAAAATCGCATTCAACCACACCTTTAAATCACTGAAATAATCCTGTCTGGCAAACAAGCACCACCAATTCTCAAAGCCTCATTTAAATGAGTTTATAAAAGACATGTCATTTAAAATGACTGAAATAGTTAATAGACACCCGTCAGAATGAGATTCCAAACAGTTGATAAAAACATAACAGTAATCCACAAGTAATCCATATGACACCACTCTAGTCCATCAGTTAACAACTTGTGAAGCAAAAAGAGAAGCCTTGGAATACCTCTGCAATTCATGCAATGAATAGTATATAAAGCAGTACAGAAGAGATAAACATAATTGCCACCTTAACACGTGTTACTATGGTTTCTTCTCTTAAGTGCAATGAATTAAACAAATACAGGATTGTAAGTCTTTTAAGCAACAGATGGCCTAGATAAAACATTTTATTGCCACAAATCTGAAGGTTACAAATAATTCATGGCAGATACACAATGACGGAAATAATGCCAGCTAGATTTATGGCAGCAATAGAATCAATTTTCATAAGTAAAACAATCATTCTCTTCTTACTCTTTGCTGTTTCAGAAAGGGTTAAGAATACTTCAGGTGAAGATTGGAGGGGATGTGGACTGTTGAGCTTAGTCAGTCATTACTGATGATTTCCGTGCCTCCGAATGGTTACAATTAGAACAATCAAACAAATTAATTTAAAACTTCTTAAAATAAGCAGCATTAGTGGTCCTGTTCAGCAAAAACACAATAGCGGAAAGGCAGATCAGAGACCACACTCCAGGAGTGCTTTTGTTTCATCAGCATGCTGCTAATAAGAACGCTCTGTAGCCAATCTTAAATGCTTCAGCGCCTTTCAGAAGGAGCTAGCTGAGGTCTGCACACCAACCAGCTTCAATGTTTATTTGCTATTCTTTAATTGTACATTAATTATTAACTCACTAAATCCTTCATTAAATTACATATTGAAACTGACAGATATGACTTGCCTATATTTTTGTGTCCTGCTCAGTGGTGGATAATTAAAGTGTGAAGTTAAATTATCATACAGAGCAGTATTGTACTTTAGAAAGAATTTGAAATCCATCACAGTGACATACAGTATACTTAAATAAATATAGACATTTATAAATGGTTAACAAAACAAGAGCTCTATTTTCCTTAAAAAAAAGACGTGCATGCTCTGTAGAAATATGAGAATGGGATTCAGATTAGACAACGAATAGATTTCTTTCTTTTTCTTTTACCAGAGTGTTTCATAATGAGTCACTGTTTTTCATTGATTTAACTGAAGTCTTTAACAGCGTACCAAAGAATATCTGAGCACACAATAGATACGTTCCATGAACAGGAAGACAAAGTATGGCCTGAAAATCTTTACAAAACCCTGCAACAAAATGTCCAAACGCTTATTTAAAAAATGACACTTTTGTAGCATTAAAAAATTAGTTTTAATATACTACATTTTATATAAAAACATTTTATATACATAAATGTTAAGGATTATGCACAATATTTTTAAATATTGAGAAAGTCGAAAAATAATATTAACTATGCACCATACTGTAGTATACAATAACAAATAGTCACTTCTTGTTAAAATTGAGAAGAAAACTAATTGATTAAAAATTTCTGAGAAGGTTTGGAGCTGGACAGTTATGTTTGATGTCATTAAGTTATGCAGTATTCCTTCTTTAAACCTTCACCTTGGGACACATTTTCTCTTTTCTTTGCTTCAATATATTTCATCTTTTTTTTATTATAGGTACAAGATTGTCAAAGACCAACTCAAAGCAAATGAGTGCCCTCTAGTGTGCAGTATCTTCGCTCATGTTGCCTGTGTCGAGTTCTGTATTATTGACAGCTCGGAATTCATATAAACAGGTTGCCTGGAATTAAATTTAGCTGTGAAGCTTCTGCAGTATGATCCAAGAGCGTCAGAGATGGAGGTAGTTGACAGTTCAAGACAGCTCTGAGTAAAGCTGTCTTGGTTACTTGAATTTGATTGCTTTCTTGAAGTTAGTTTATAAAGTTTGCAATGTTTTCTCTTGCACAAGAAAGATCTAGGATTTCTAAAAGTGTTATTTTATAGATCCATCAATCTGTTTTTTAAGCTAAAGTGACCACTAGCTAATTTAAAAAGCTCCATGTAATTTATTTTATGACTATACTCTTGCATTTAATTTAAGTGTGCATTATTTCAAGTAAAATTGTTCTGTACTACTTTTTAATGAGGAAAATGACTTGAGTACACTTTTAGTATTACCTTGTTTATACTGTTTTCCAGCTTTCTGTCTCATCACAGTGCCAGAGGTTTCAAAAGCTTCAACAGCCTTGTCTAAACTCACATTCAACTCTCTGTCCGTCTCTACATGAGTGAGTGAGACTTGCCAAGCGCCATCAGAAACTCTGCAGGCGTTGTGAGTCTCCTGACTGTGTTATCTCTAACAGCAGCCTGCTCTTACTAAAGCCTTGAGCAGTTCTAGTATGTTGGAGGCGTGTGTGATTGTTGATACTGAATGTAAGTGCTGCGTCTGGGATGCATTATTCATGCTCAAGTGCTCCCATGCCACTCGTTTGGTTTGTTTCTTACACTTACACTAGAGGGCAGTACTATATTACTGGAGGCAAAGCATTTACACTGTATACACCCATTTTTGACACTCTTCCCAAAACTCTTCTTCACACTGTGAGCACAAGTCTGTGTGTGCTAAACTAGATTATTTTCATTGTTTCGGAACAAAATGTATTCAATGATTACATCTGTCAAATTACATGAATTACTTTTCTTGTCTCAGTCAACTATTGCCAAAAATCTCTATATACCTACAAGCCAATTCGCACATTTATATACTTGTTTCAAAAACGCTAAAGAAAAATTCAAAGCGTAACATAAAACAGAATTAAATAAAACTAAATAAAGCAATTTGCTAAATTTCTATAGATGCCAAACTCGTGGATTATTTGAATACATTTTTGTCTCCCTTATGCATAGCTGTTACAATAGTTACACCATATTGAAATATATTTTATTATCTACAAAAATAAAATATTATCAAAGCAATTAGATGTAGCTGAACAGTTACACAGGTGTTAGGTGTTAAACTCACACTTCTTACGTTTTAGTTCACATCTCGCAATTTTGTTTTTCTTCTCAGAATTGCAAGATGCAAATTCCCTAGGGCTATTTCTTTTATTTCTAGCAGAGTTTATATACTGGCATTTTGACTTTATAACACATGATTGTGAATTTATATCATGCAATTTCTACTTTATAATATTTTTTTAAATCTCAACTCAGTTGCTGTAAATCATGATTTCTTCATGGATTTTTTTCCTTCATGTATAAATGTGCAATCAAAATATTTGATATTAATTTTCTTTTGACAACATTTTATTCATTTTTTTTTATAAAACCCCTAAATAGTTACTTACTCACTTCTACAACATTAAATCATTTAAAATATAAATTTTTCCTAGAAAAAAGTGTCTCTAAATCTTGCATCAACTCATGTAACATGTTATATGCCAATATAGTGTGACAACATTCAAACAAAAAAAATAACATTTCAAAAAGAATCCTACCCTGTGGCATTTGTTTAGTTGGTTTATAAAATAATGTTTAAAATCTTTCAATATATAGTTAAAATGAAGCCACTATTTTCCCCCTTTTGTTAACCATTAAACCTTTACTGCATGTTTTTGGTCTTTGTGCTTTACTAAAAAGCAGCAAAGTAGTTCACTGAAGGTCAAAGTTCAAAGAAATGCAAAACAGCCCTTGCCGGTCAAACTGCAACATCTGAGAGGTACTCCACATGCAGAAATATCTATAGACAAAAGGTTTTGGTAAACGTAGAAGAGACCTTTTTTTCAAACGATTTGATTGATGTGTCTTAACTACTATCTATATTTGTCCGAGTTCCATCTTAAAATACACACATCAGACATGATTTACAATGGAACGAGCTGAACGGCACAGCTCATTAAGTGACTTTGTGCATTCCACAGAGTCAACATCACCATGACAACAAAAAGGCATCTTTTAGGACAATGGTGGCCTAGGCAGTGAATGAGGTTTCAGAACGTCCCTCGTGTGTACTCTGATCCTTCTAATGCAAAATTGTCTCTTTCCACACACCATAATCCACAAAGAGGGGGTCTAAACCCCAGAGGAGAGAAGCACATTTGCATTATCCATAATTACATGAGTAGTTTTTTTTAGTTTTTTTTTTTGGTGGTTGGTGGAATAAGGGGACAAAAACATTTGAAAGAAAGAGAATTTATCAACTCGTGTCCACCTTTCATGGCTTTCAATCGCTACATACCAAATTTGAAGAAAACATTTTGCACTTGAGTAAATGGAAGCAGATCATTGTAATTGCACGTTATGAATAATGACATCATTTCTGCAATAGGATTCAAACAGAGCTGTCCAGCCATTGCATGTAATAACTAAGAGAAAGCAGAAGGACTAATTACGTGCATGGCTGGACATTAACTGCCCTCCTGCACCAAGATTAAAAAGCAATTACAGCATGTTACGTATAGTAGAGTTCATTTTAACTCTGATTAGTGGTTCCCAACACTCTAAGGACATTCATATTCACTTATAAAGGTAATTCAGGGAAGATAATACGGAGGGACACTCAGAAAAAACCTCTTAGACTCATAGTGTTGACCTCTGCTAGTTTGTGTTCAGCCTGGGTAAGCAAAGTAAATTACACATCTCTTAGGGCGCTCTCGAACATAACCTTCCTGCTGGTGGAGGAAAAATCTGAAAACATGAACATGAACAGCACCTCCAACCCCCGCCTGCAAAAGCGAGCATGAAATCTCTAACATAGGCGTACAAACACATCATGGCCTCTGAATTCTGAGCCAGTGGGATAAGCACTTTGCAGCCGTTCAGTCTCTGGTGTCCCACAGACCCTGCAGTTTAAATAGACTTGGTTTAAACAGCTTTAAGTGAGCACTCATAGGGACCTGACTGGCTAGAGCTGCAGTTCTAATGAGTTTGAAAGCTGTGGAAATGACTGGAACTCACTTCAGTTTAATAACTACTGCTTAGATTAATAGTGTTGGAGGTTATTGAGTCAAACCAAACCAAGATTATAAAGCATGTTGACCAAATAAATAATTAGAATCATAAAAATTACACCATCTATGGATGTATTTTCTATGTATCTGTGTGTGTGTGTGTGTGTAAAATGCTAAATGTTAACTGTATGTTAACTTAACTTATATGTTACCATATACAGTATGTTCAGATGAACAATATTATTTAATGGTCAAGTACTAGAATTTATGGCCTTTGGAAATAAAAAGTATAAAATCACCACATGACGCATCTTAAAAAAAAAAAAAAACTGAGATAGCATTCAACGAGGTAAAAAACAAAAACAAAAAAACTTTTACAGTATTGTTAATTATTTCCAAGTCAAGTAATGTAAAATACGTTATTTGGGGATTATCTGAACAGTTTACAATAGTCATTTATTTCCATAGTCATTTATTTCCAAAGTGTTTGGTTACCACCTTTCTTCAAAGTATTTTCTTATCTGTTTAACAGAAGAAAGAAATTGGTTTGGAACAATTTCAGGGTGTGCAAATGTTGACAGATATAAATTTATTTATTTCATGGTAAAATATGACACTTGTTATCATAGTTTATATAAAACTGCATTTTGTTTATTTATTTTGTCTATGTATTTATTTCGCTCAAATAGGTTTTTATATTATATTGTACTATATTATGAAGTTAACTAAATGCTGTTATGAGAAAAAAATATACTGGCGCAAAACTCGTAATGCCTTGAAAATACATAGACTATTATGATCTTACTCATTCCTTTATTTCTTTATAATATGTAACATGTACAGTAGGTAAATTATTAGACTTCCCCTTAAAAAAGCAATGGAATAAAATAAAAAGGTAATGGAATTCTCTAAGAAACGTGTTTTTTTTTCTAGTTTTCGACGGTCGTTGTAGTTATTGGTGCAGCGCTCCTGTGAGCGCACGCTGATGGGGCGCGCGCGGGAGGGTGAGGCGTGAAAAAGTTTGTGCGGCTCGCGTGTTGTTGTCATACTGCTCATCTCTTGTGACAGGAACCCGCTGGAGCCTAACGCCGACGGAAATCAGGTAAGGCACTTTAATTAACAGGTGGGAGAATGAATAATGCAAAGGATCGATCGTTTGTTAAGCAATTCTTGATCTCAAAGTGCGTGTCACTTCTCTAACTCTCATCCGTCACACATGGGTATGAATTTAATACAGAGTTAACTGATTGCATGTTAAGTCATGTTTCCAGAATCTCATTTGTTTATTCTGATTAATCACTTTTGCAAAAAGAAACATGCCTGTACACTTGAAGTTACATAACTGCAAAACACCTGCTTAGTCTTATATATTTAGCCCATTTATTAATTTATTTATGTATGTAGGCCTGTTTATTTATTAGTAATGCAGGCAGTTATAGCAAAGTAACTGAATATATTTAGTGTGTTAACCAGGCTGGATGGAGGAGCAAAGCAGTGAGTGTATTATGAAGACTGGGGCTCTTCTCATGCACATGAGAAAGAGGAGGTCGCTTAGGGCAGGGGCTGTAGTTTGTTCTCTGAAGTCTGTCTATTCAGGCTGCTGCAGCTTTTCACAGAGAAATAGGCTGAACCTCTTTCATTGCGACCTTACTTGACAGGGAATGGGTAATTGGCAAATCCAGAAATACTCAAATTGCCTCTGAGATCTTAATGTGTGACCCTGGACCACAGAACCAGGTATATTTGAAGCAATAGCTACAAATTTATTTTATGCCAAAATGTTTAGTAAAGATCATGTTCCATGAAGATACTTTGTACATTTCTTACCATAAATATATCAAACCTTAATTTTTGATAAGTTATATGCAGTGCTAAGAACTTCACTTGGACAACTTTAAAGGCGATTTTGTTTATTTTTTTTGACACATTTTATAGTGTACTGTGTATTGTCATACACCCAAAACACTTTACAATCATGTGTGGGGGTCTCTTAACCACTACTGGTGTGCAGCATCCACCTGGATGATGCGACGGAAGCCACAGGACAGCGGCGCCAGTGCGCTAACCACACACCAGCTAAAGGTGGAGAAGAGAGAGAAATACAGCCAATCAATGGATGGGGATTATTGGGAGGCCATGATAGATAAGGGCCAGTGGGAATTTGGCCAGGACACCTCTACTCTTTACGATGATTGTCATGGGATTTTTAAGGACCTCGGTTTAATGTCTCATCCGAAAGACGGTGCTTGTTTGACAGTATAGTGTCCCTGTCAGTATTCTGGGGCATTAGGACCCACACAGATCAAAGGGTGAGCACTCCCTTCTGGCTTCTCAAACACCTCTACCAACAGCAACCTAGTTTCCCCAGGAGGTCTCCCATCCAGGTACTGACCAGGCTCAACCCTGCTTAGCTTCAGTGGGCAACCAGGCTTGGGCTGCAGTTTATATTTTTTTCACCCTAGCATACCATTAATCAAAGTAATTATTTATTCAACTTTCATATGAAATTTTAATTCTCAATTTTAAAAAGTTGACCCTGATGACCCATATTTTTGGTCCAGGGTCACATATAAGAAACATTTTAAATATTTGATGTGTGATTAATTTGTGATAATGTTATTCAATATTTAAATGTGAATATTATTTAATGGTCAAGTACTAGAATTTATGGTCTTTGGAAATAAAAAGTATAAAATCACCACATGACGTATCTTTAAAAAAAAACTGATATAGCATTCAACGTGGTTTCCATCGTGTTTGGTTACCACCTTTCTTCAAAGTATTTTCTTATCTGTTTAACAGAAGAAAGAAATTGGTTTGTAACAATTTCAGGGTGTGCAAATGTTGACAGATATAAATTAATTTATTTCATGGTAAAATATGACACTTGTTGTCATAGTTTATATAAAACTGCATTTTGTTTTTTGTTTTGTTTTGTTTATGTATTTATTTCACTCAAATAGGTTTTTATATTATATTATACTATATTATGAAGTTAACGAAATGCTGTTATGAGAAAACAATATACTGGCGCAAAACTCTTAATGCCTTGAAAATACATAGACTATTATGATCTTACTCATTCCTTTATTTCTTTATAATATGTAACATGTACAGTAGGTAAATATTTGATGTGTGATTAATTTGTGATAATGTTATTCAATTTTTAAATGTGTGACGATATTTAAAATTACAAAACTGTTTCTTCATATCAGGTAGTTACACTTTATTTTACAGTAAGGTGACCGCTCTATACATTGAATGTACGTGCTATTATAATATCAGTTAATTATGCATGATTACATGCAAGTAACCCTAAACCTAACCATATAGTAAGTGCATATGGTTAATTAATATTACTCAGTACCTAAATGTTTAATTACACTGTAACAAGGACAACTTAAAATAAAGTGTAACCAAACAGTTCTTATAGAAAATGTGCTTTGACCATCCAAAATGTGAAGAAACTACTCTGCATCAAAATCCTGACAATCCTTAAAGAGGTACATGGGGTTCAGTCATGATTAATCTCTATCATTATGCCCTGAAGCCTTTCAGCTAAAGTATGATGGAGTCTGATGCACATAAATACCATATAAACCTGTAATCCAATTTATCAACATCTATCTGAACTCCACACATCTCTCTACGTCTGCCGCCACCAGCAGATTTTCTCCTAGGTAATGTCTGTGTTTGGATTCCTGCACCGTCTTAGGGATAAACTTCTTTGTGTGATTCCTGCTGTGGCGAGAATGGATTTGGGGTGATTTTCTAAAAGTCAGTGGGCAGTGGAGACTGTGCTGTTCTCCGTAAACACAGAGTTAATCCCATGAGGCACCAGGGCTAAGTGCCCACTTAATGGCCATTTAACATTTAGCAAGTCTTCAAGTGCACAGACTGTTCATTATAGACCTACTGTAACAGTTTTAAGAACGCTGATCTTTTTGTTTTTAAGCATTTACGGCCTATATTTCTGATCTGGAATCTCAAATGTATTTTTTGTGACGTTTGGGTTGACAGAGTTTGCTATGCAGTTGCAAAGATGTTTTTTAGCACGTTATTGTGAAATGTTATAGGGTGCTGGAGGAGGTTTTGAGGGTGTTAGAAGTTGTTAGGTGGTTGCTTAATGACCCAGTAAAAAGAGCCTGCCATCAAATCTTCTGAGGCGCATGCCCTGTAGCTGGCTAGCCAGGTAATTTTCAGTGTAGTATGAAATTGGCTCAGTCTTAGGCACCATGAATGTCCTCCAGATTATCTTCTTCCACATTAATTCTGACTACATCAAAAAATTAATTCAAAGATAAAAATGATATGTCCTTATACCTTGACAAGTCTTTTCTTCTTGCTGTGTTAAATTCACACAGAGAGAATTGAACTGTGATGACTTTCATTAGAAATTAATAATAGTTAGTTAATAGCAACATACTGTAGGCTCATTGGAAATACGTGACTTTACACACATTTCTGCAACACTGAAAAAACACACCTATATGTATGATTCACTGCAGTTTCCAGTTGAAATCAACACTAGAAGGAGTAAAACTCAGACAATTATTATTCTTTTTCACACAAAATTTGATTTACACAAACAGAGTCTAGATTAATAAAAGCTATTTTTCACAGTTACTTGCAGAATATCGTTATGACTTTAAAACAATTTTAACATCCTGCACGATTTGAAAACTGATGCTTTTGAATGTTATTGTCTCCAATTCAGTATGTTTGCTACTTTTGCATTTGTTATCGGTAAGGTTTATGGTTGGGTTTGGTGTAGGGGAAATATGTCCAACCTTTAGCGAGACTACCTGAATATTTGAATTCTGAACAGCCACGATACGGTACAATACGTTGTTGCAGAAATATGTCTCTCCAATGTACCTGTATTGTTGCAGTTCCTCTATGTTTCAAGGCATGTGAATGGCTGGTTATTACTGATGTCATGCAAAGTTGATAATGAGTGCTGTATTGCCAGGAAAAAACTAATTGGATTGGTTAGATTTTTTTTTCTTTTTAATAACTTCAGTAACTGTGATGACTGTAATATTGTCACAGTGCTCGTCTTGTTGGCAGAATGTTTTTTATTTATTTATTTATTTATTTATTTATTTGTTAGGGATTGTAACATAATGAACAGGTAGGATTTTAGAACACATCAATATTTAATGTCCATGTAATTATTTATTTGGTAAAACTGTAAAATGTGGTATGACTGCTCATTATTTTGCTCATTATCCATCAAATCTGCTTGCCAGGACCTGTTTTTCTGGAGCTAATAAAATATTTCAACTCAAATCAATATTTTGTTACTTACTGAATGTGGCGAGGACCTATATAATAAGTGGGATTGTTTTGGGGCTTTCAAGGCTTATTCTGAGATAGCGTACATTGTCCTGCATACACATATTTATTCACCTATTTTACAAATAGATAATAGTGACCACTAAACTATGAAATGTCCTCTATTTTCTTTTTAGAAATCTGTTCACCTTAAAGGAATCACCCAAAAATGAAAATCCTCATGTTGTTCCAAACCTGTATGAATTGCTTTCTTATATTGAAGATATACTTCCAAAGGGGGGGACAAACACAATGGGAAGTCAATGGGACCATTTTAATTTGTACATGGTATTATATATATATATATACATATATATCCTCTAAACTACTGTATATGTGATGACACACATTAACAAAGGAAAGTCTTAGCTTTTTGATATTCAGACAGTGTGCGTATTCTTTCTTGTTAGTATTTCAAAGTTAGTAAAAAGATGGAGTCTTTTTCAGGATTTTCGGACAAAAGCTCGCTTTTACATATGGTTTTGGACAGGTCTGGTGTATAGTGCTGACAGCGTCCTGCTGTGGGGTTCACAGTCAGAGCTCTGTGTCCGCTGGGGCCTATTAGGGAACTCTTCCCCACAGGACAGTGAGTAACAATAAAGAGGTTCTGTATTTTTCATTCTTCAGATGAATATGAATCATCACTGAGCTGTTTTTGAAAAGGGTTGTTATCTTGAGATCTGGTGGAACTGGGATTTGGCGTGGTCTGCATTTACTGTCGATCTCTGCTTTTGATATTTTGAATGCTTTGGATGTCAATTCTATTTTCTGGCTACTGTTGGGCGTTCTGAAGACTGGTTCTCTCTTCACATTTGAGGCCATAAACATGTTTTCTTTCTAGACTCTAACCTCCTTGTGCAGCTTGATGCATCCACACAATCAGCATTAGCATTTTTTAATATGAATAACATTAGCGATTTACAAATCTTAATGAATCTATTGAACTTCATGGAATACTGAATATGTAAAGACATATTTCTAGACATAAGATTTATTCTTCCATTCACACACAATGGTATGGAACAGAAAGCAGACGTCTTTTATGTTCAGCAGCGGCTGGGTGATGATTATGTCTGAAGTTATCATGGAAGAACTATGTTGTAAAATCTACAACAAATATCATTTTTGTATTCAGTCAAACTATGATTTCAGATTTTTGACCAAATAACAATGTGTAAGGGCTGCATGATTTTTAGACTGCAACATTTTGATCCTTGCTTCATGTTATCATTTCTATATGTATGTAGTTTGAAACACTTGAGTATGAGTCCTGTGAAACACAAGTCACAAAATGACTTAAATGAGCTAAAATGACACGATTGCATTAGTAAATGCATTTTTATCACATGTTTGCTTTTGTCAAGACTACTGGTTAGGTCTATAGTAGGGTTTAGTTTAGGTGATATCTTATTTTCACCTCTAATAACCTTCAAGTGCTGCTTAGAGACATTTGATTCCTAAACTGCAGCATTAATAAACATGGAATAAAATAATAAATATGTAATAATATAATACATATTATAATAATGTAATAATAAATAATAAAATGTTGCAAGAATAATCTGTTTCTGATTTAAAACTGAATGTTTTTTTATCATCATTCACTGAACATTTTATTTTTAAAGTGTTGCGCTATCTATTGGTTACTATCGATTGTCAGTGGAGCTTGCCGAGAATCAGCACATGTCTGGATTGGTATGTTTTGAAGTATGGCAGCTGGTTAGAGCTGGTCCTTAGCAGCTCATGAGCTGGTTTAAGCTGGTCATGTGCAGGTCCTAAGCTAGTCCTATTAGCTCCGAACCAGCTTAAACTAGCTGCCATGCATAAAAACATTTTTTTGGGGGGGAAGGAAATAAACACTTGTGTAAATCAGTTATTGGTCAGTGTCAATAGCTGATATTTTGACTTATCAATGGGATTGATCTCTTTTTAATTTACAGCATGTAAGATAAAGTCTGGACTTGTCAACCATCATGACCCGATTTTCATTGTCGATCCTAAGTTACATCATTGTAAACATTACATACAGTATGATTTCCTATGGCATCTGATAGCATTTCATTTATTATACACCAACACCATTTTTTGCTATGAATCTCTTCGGAGTAGGCATTATACTGATTTTCTGTCATCAAAGTGAGTAGATGGAAATGGGGTCATGACTTCTCCCGCTGGCCGTAGCTAATGTAATTACCATCTCACATGGTTTCCACGGCTTTCCATGGCACTTCTGAGGAGAGGAAGCAATATTCTATAACGATGCCACCCATTGAGCGAGATCTAGGCTGCTCTGTCTCCAAACACACACGCAAGTACAAATACACACACATACAAAAGACACCCACTCCGAATGTCCTGTACACTCTTTGCAACCCACTTGGAAAACGTCCTCCCCATTGACAAACACAATGGCCCACATTCCTCCTAAGTGCGTATGGACATGGTTTGCTGGCAGTACTAGTGTACTTCAGTCCAATCCAGTCCGTCTCACACAGCTCAACAGAAGCTCTCACTGTGTGTCCCGATATAGAATAACCTTTCTCGCTCACACTTCCCTCTGAGGCCACACATGACATCTGAGTCTCAAAATAATACCACTTTCCCAACCACCCACCTCCCTATATTGACAGTGTTCCTCTTACCCTAAAACAATAAGTAAATAAGTTTTTTGTGTGTCCCTAAGAGATGCTTCTCTTTTGACGTGATTCATATGACTTAGTCAAATCCATTGAGGGTACAGAGACGACAATTTGATAGTCACACTAATCAAATGAAAGTCTGTGGATTCAGATGCTAGTTATCTTACATATTGCCCAAAGGGAGCAACAAAAGATGTCAGTCATCACAGAATAGGAAAGTAAAGAACGTGGCTGCTACTAAGAGACATTTTTACAGGTCACTACAGGTTATGTTAGGCGTGATCTGGTTTATATTAGATCAAAAAAGCTTCACATCGCATTGATGTTTAAGCGTGTGAAAGTAGCCAAATGTTGCTTGGATTTCTGACTAACTTTTTTTTTCCCCATTCGTGATTCTTTTTATCATTTCAGGTCTGTTCCCCAGATCTGTTCCTTTTATATCGAGCTGAATAATATTCATATGCTAATGAGGCCCCTCTCTTGGGGTCCCTCTTCTCAATCTAATCTCACTAGCACCTCCTGAAGTGTGTCGCTCACAGCCCCTTAACACCTGTATTCACTTTCCTATCACATAACAGACCACATTATGTGATGAGAATAGTCAGTCAGAATTCAAATAATTCATCCGAAATGTTTGGATGAATGTTTTAATGTGTCTTTTGCTTAAACTTCTAAACAAAATATATACATGTCTAAAATGAGGAGATAACATGTGTCACGAATGCGTGTGCGTGGAGCTCGCGCTCTCGCTTCCTCGCAGAGCGAGGCACGGCAGGCAGGCAGAACTCGG
>JAUMHG010000072.1:5130248-5155427 GCA_032359395.1 Enteromius anoplus | reverse complement strand
AGATGGGATAATTGGGAAATGAGAAGGCGGAGATTGTAAGTAGGGGGTAGAGCCTTCGTCCCCTCCTCCCGAAACGACTTTTAGAAAACTATGTTTTTATGAAAAAATACATGCAACACGCATCTTGGAGCTATTTTAATAATTTTACAACTGAATCTCCCTCTTCTGCGTCTTTACCATTTACATCCAAATTTCATTAATTTCTGCATATGTTTAATCTGTCAATTATGAAATAATTTTACAGGCATTTTGGAGCCATAATGGGTCCTTTCAGACAGTATTCCAATCCTCCAACATGTTATTTATATCCCAAATAATATCTTTTCATTTATGAAAGTTGCTATTTTTTTAACTACATTAGGATGAATTACAAATACATATTACTGCATAGTAATTTAATACAGTATTTTATAAATATTTAACTGAGCTTATCAGGGCTATTCACACAGTACCTAGTCTCTCTGCATTTTTATTTTCTTGTTTTTCTATGTAAACATGCACCAGATGGATCGTTCTCATTCATCTCGATATCAATCATCACAGTTTTACATAGTTTCGCTTGTCTCTTTTTAATTTTTCAACAGAACCGCTATCATTCGAAGGACACATTTTCCTCTTCTGCAAAATCTCAGCATTTCAGTGCATCACAGTTGTCAATGCAATTAGTGTGCTGATTCCTCGAGTCCATCCAGGTGTTTTGATCGCTCTTCGTGAGACAGGAGAAGACTAATCCACCCAGCCTCCAAATTATGAGCCAGGGGCGAGAGTGAGACAATCTGTCACCTCTGGCCACTCCTGGATGAGGAGAGTTAATCTGAGGTTGACGCTGGTAATTTGTGAAGGCGGCTTGATTCTTTGCAGCTTGTGAGTGTAAACGATTATGTGTGGAATGAGCCTGAAGCACGAGCGTGCTCACGGTTCATCAGCCTTCACAGAGGCGTGAAGGCAAACAACTTACACCAGTCAGCGAAATAAATAACGTCAAAGTCTTTTCTCAGCTGACGGCTTTCATTTTAGCCTTGCAACCTTTGTGTCTTGACTTGGCACATGCTAAAAGCTTTTTCTTTTTTTGTTTTTGTTTTGAAGCAGTGCATATTAAACTTTCGACCATATCTTCACATTGATTACATGCGACTATAAATAAATTATTTATGGGAGTTTGTTAATGATGACAATTAGGCAATGCTTTGTTGAGTATGTTTTTGAGCTCGTACCTTGGCTAGTTTAGACATGTCATGGAGTGCTGACACGCAAAGCTTGCGTAATTGCTGGTTAACACCAGTAAAATAACTTTAAGGCCTAATATTTGCTACCTTTAATGGATTATCAGGGGCATTTTGTTTTTCAATGTTAAAATTAATAAACAATCAGTAAGTTCAATTTTAATAATAAAGCATTATAGAGCTGTTAACAGTCAAACAGTATTAGCTTCATTTTTCAATTCATTTTTGCACTGCCAAAGTACAATAGAAGTTGCATCTGAATTGTTTTTCAGGTACATTTGCACAGACTGTTTAATTCAATATGTATATGTGAAATGCTAAAAAATAAAATAAAAACCGTCTTGAGTGAGTCAGTCATGAGTGAGTCACTGAGTTCATTCATTTAGCCGATTTGTTCAATAGACTGATTCATTTAGAAATGGAGAAAGTGACTGTCTGCACCTGCATTTTATAACCTGAACTAACCTCATCCTGTCCTTAAAAGGTTAAATATTTTAGGAACTTATTGACACTTATGAGGATCTGAATGAATCCTTTTGATATTGTTTCCTCCCAGAAGGTTTGTGCTCCGTTTTTGCACCATGTGACTTGATATTGCATGATTTTGCAGACAAATTCATTTCAATATTTATAAATAGCAAAATCCTTTGGAAACCCCCCCTGAAATACCAAAATCAGTTTAAATGTAGAAATGAAAAAAACATTCTTCATAGAAAAGGTATACTCAAATTACTGTTTATATGAATTGCAAGTTTAATGTGTTTAATGTATTTATTAGCTAGGGGGACAACAGTGTCAAATCACTGACCCAGTTGCTATATTTTATTGGAGACTGCTTGATGATTTGCATCAATATAATCTTGCTTTTGCTTGAGGTGAAAATGTTTTAAATGCATTTCATCTGCTATAAATCCAAAATGTTGTAAAACACCTAAGATTGATGGTTTATAGCGAACAGCTTTTCCAATCCCCTTTCAGTTTTGCTGTAAAAGGGTTTAATACAATTTGTTCTCTTTTCTTACTCTTGTACTCTTTTATGTCTCTTTAGATCTTTTCCTTGGAGGAGTCAGTGAAGAGCTCTTGCTAAAAAGCCAGCTTTGTGAGAGTGTTTTCTGCATTTCCTTCACCTTTGTCCCTATCTGCTGGCTGGGATGAGGGGGCTCAGGAGCCTTATTGTCGGGCTCCTGTCTGCCTTCTTTTCCATTGCCGCTGGTCTTTATTTTCCTCCTCACGGTAAGAACAAGGACAGTTAAATTTCTCTCAGGTGTTTGTTCTAATCAAATGCAAGGCTACAACTGGAGGCTATGATCATTATTCGACAGTATTACATGTTATTATCCAGTAAACTCTTCCAGAAACACACATCCCTTTTAGCACAGACAACCATCTCAACAGCTCTTTTATGCTGTGATATGTTTCCTGCAGTGGAGCAGCTGCCGACCATCACCAATCAGTCCCCAGGCTCTCTCATTGCCCTGCCATATGATGAGAACTTCCTGTTCAAATGTGAAGCTAAAGGCAACCCAAGGCCTACGTGAGTGAGATCTCAGAAAAACTAAAGAAGCATCCAAATCAACTTTTGGAGCTTAGCCATGTCATGTAAAAAAAGAAAAGAAAAGAAGTTTAAAGAAACACATTGTTTCATGGATATACTATAATTTATGAATTTGGTGAGAGAACATGTTCAGAAAGAGAGTTGAAACACAGTAAACTTAAAAGCAGAAGAAACATAAGATTTTGATGGTTCCATGAAGATCCTTTAACATCCATGAAATATTTCTATTACTTTTTTCGTTTCTACTGTTCTCTTTTTTTTATGTGGATGTCTAATAGCTGCCTGTGATTTTAATTGAACAGGTACCGCTGGACGAAAGACGGAAAGGATTTTGACCTGCATAAAGACCCTCGGCTCATTAAAGAAGAAAGCAGTGGGACCTTTGTGATACCCAACACTAAAGAGAAAGTGAAATACCAGGGAAAGTACAGATGTTATGCCTCAAACAACCTCGGAACAGCAATATCAGAGGAAACAGAATTTATTGTGCCTAGTAAGTCACATTGCATATGTTGGCTGCTGATCATGAAATGCACTAGACGTTCTAGTGTTGAGAATCTCCTAAGATCTCTTCCAAGAAATTTGCATATACCATGTAAGCCCTTAAGCACATCTGACATGATGCTGCTCGACTGGTCTTCAGTCTTTATAGTGTCTTACTAACAGTTTCACTGGTAGGCTACACTTTAGTAAGGAAGTGACTGCTATGAAGTGTACTGTTTTGTTCTTGCTCACAGTGGTACCCAAGTTTCCCAAGGAGAAGACAGAGCCAGTAGTGGTCACAGAGGGCGATTCGGTGGTTTTGGAGTGTAACCCGCCACAAGGAACTCCACCTTGGCAGCTGTACTGGATGACCAATGGTAGTTCAAGACACTTTAAATCAGTTTCCTGCACATAACTTTGCCCAACAGAGGGATCTAAGCAAAAAAAGTTACTGAAATATATGTAAAAATAAAAAAATAAAAAATAAAAACTTGAGTGGAAATCAAAAGTACAATATTAACAGAAAATATAATAGTATATTAATGAAACAAAAATAACACTGTTTCAGATTTCCTCAGCTGTTACAGCAAACATTATTGTGATGTGTCAGTCATCTTGTATTTGGCTTAATGGATAAACAGATGCATGACTATATTTCAGCCAGCTGTATAAAACTATCTTTGCTGGCGCCAAACTGGAGTTTTACCGCCTCCGCTAATAACAGGCTTTTGATGATAAACGTTACATGTTGTAGTTTGTAAAGAATGCTGAGAATAAGTGACATTTAAAGAATTTGATTCTTTCCGTCAAGTCACTAAAGAAATAAATCAGTCCATCTCAAATGCTCACGTCTGAAAACAGAACAAAACTTTACATGTAAATGTAATTAAAAAATGTATAAAAAATGCAATAATATGCATATAGGCCCAATAATACACAAAATTCTAAAGCGATAAAATGTTTTTTAATTTATTATTATTAAAGGCATAGTTCATCCAATGAATTTAATTCCATCATTCACCCTCAAGTTGTTCCAAACCTGTGTTATGAGATGACATGTAATATTACAATGGAAGTCAATTGCGACCAGTAACCAGGGTTGCCAGGTTATCACAGCAAAAGCCACCCAATTGCTACTCAAACTACCCGAATCACGTTTGGAGGGGGTTCCTCTGGTAAAAGGATAAAAATTATTTTACTGGGGTCGCTTCAAACCGCAGACATGAAATACAACCAGAGGAAAGAGTAGGACAATTCCGCATGGAAAAATGCAGACCTGGCAACACTGCCAGCAACGGTTTGATCACCAACCGTCTTGAAATATCTTGAAATATCTTGAAAGGAAATTCGTGAAAGTTTGGAAAAACATTTATTTAGTTTGTTGAACCATCAATTTAATTATAATATTTTTTATGTTAATTATTAGACAAGGAAAAAATATATATGTTTTGTTCTCTTAAATATATAAATACAAATAAACTTCCTTAAAACATGCAGGATGTATTTACTCGAGAAGAAAAATATTAGATTTCAGAGTAATCTAATGTAATATAATCAGATTTGAGGGTTATAACAATATACTCGAATTATCTGTTTAAATTTATTTTTTTAATCCCCATTGGCAAGTATATAAATTTTTTCTTGTCATAAGCACAAACCTCTCTAAATTTCGTTAACATTTTGTGAAAGAAAGACTTACTATGTCAATTTTCTTTTCAAGTAAATGTGCCTTGTTTTTAGATATTTATCCTGGAAAGCAAGACAGTTGATTAAAAAAGCAATGAGCGTTATTATTGTACATGTCTTCACTTCTTGAGCTGAAGAGGCGGCTTAATCATGTCGAGCCACATACACTTCTCGAGAGGAACAAGAATGTCTGAGCATTCAAAGCTCTACCCATGATGCCTGTTATCTGCTGTGCAGTCTGTCAGATGGGACTGTTTCTGGGCGGTTTGGATGGTTGCCCTCTCCGATGTCCTGTTTCTCATGTTAATCTGACCCTCCTCTGTATTGTTCTCAGATCTTCGACACATTGAGCAAAATGAGAGGGTGTCCATGGGCCTCAATGGGAATCTGTACTTCTCTAATACACTGGTGGAAGATACCCACGATGACTACTGCTGTTTTGCCTCCTTTTCCAAGATACGCACGATTGTTCAGAAACCCCGCATGGTCCTGAAGGTCAAGCCAAGTATGTGACAGGAATCTCATACAAATGATATCATTTAAAGCAAATGAAACAGAACATTGTTTTTTGTTCAAAGTGTTGGGGTCGGTAAGATCTTGCTCTGTTTACAAAAGAAGTCACTTTTGATTAATTCATAGCATCCCTTCTGAATAAAAGTGTTACTTTCTTAAATATTCTTACAGACCCCAAACTGTTCAAAAAGAATTGTAGCACGTGTTTATACAAGTTTTCACAACTAACCTAGTAATCACTGTATCAATGAAGACCTGTTATTCTGGTTTTGGGTGACGTAGGACGCATTCTTGCTTTCATAAACAGCTGGACAAAAGCAAAGCAGAATGTGGCAATATTGTTTTTTAAAAGTATTTTTATCTTGATGCAACGTCATGAAAAAAAGTAGCCGCATGATACTTAAAAAACTGAGATGCACAACAACGGCTAAATAAAATATACATAGTTTAACAATTACACTTTTTTAGTAATGTAATATGTTCAGCTATACATTGTTGAACATATTAGATTACTTTTGAAAAGCAGTGCTTAAATGGCTTTAGAGAAGATTCATTTAAGTGAATGTATTTTACAGACTATGCCTGGTTTAGTGTATCGTCATCATGCTGTATTTTAGCAGTAAATAGCAATAATTTAACGGTAATCCTCTTTAAAGTCAACATGACATTAAAATGGACTACTGGTTTGGAAAATGGTAAATGGAAAATGGTTTACTTTTTGCAACATGTAAAAGTAGCAAGTGTGTTCATGCATTAAGTGTATACATGCATGCTGTATGTACTCTATACATGCTATTTATTACTATTTAAATGTGCTAAAAATTCAAACAGTTTTCTTTCTTTTGATATATTTAGGGCAGGGGGATGATGGCATCACAAGTGGTGAGTCACATGGCAAAGAGTAACATATCTCACAAAATACGCAACAAATGTGGCTTTCGGTTCAGTGATTATTATCAAACAGCTTGTCTTTGCTTTGATGGGTTGTAACAATTGCTGGTTTGTCAGCCATTTCTGGAGTTCAGACTGTGAGATTTTCTCTTATCGTTATACATTTATATAAGAATCATTAAAATGTGACAATTGCGTGCTATTATAAACTTTTCCATTATTATATATCTTGATTTTTTTTTTTCAGAATCAAGTTTGTTCTTGTTTAGACATGAAAGTGTGTTTCTATTTTTATCCATGCTGCTGGTGCAATTTACCATCATTTGTCCCCATTCAGTTCAGAAGAGGAAGCCGAACATTTTGGTGCCCTTGAGTCATTCAACGACGTACCTAAAAAAAGGAGCTGAGCTGGAGCTGGAGTGTATCGCAGAAGGACTGTGAGTTCACCTTTTGGGTTTATAAACGCTACGCAGCTGCAAAGAGAGAGTGACAGCACTTTATTTTGGTCTTTTCTTAGTCCTACACCCGAGGTAGAATGGATCAAGATGCGGGACAACTTACCGAAGCGTACACAAATCAACAACTATGGAAAGCTTCTGACTATACCAAACGTCACAGATCAGGATGAAGGGAAATACATGTGCAAAGCCAAGAATGATCTTGGAGAAGCTGTGCATCATTTCCAAGTTGATGTTGAGGGTATACAAACGTTTACTTATGCCTGGATTTTATTTGGGTATTTGACGATTCCCATTTATTCTAGTTATTAAATCTGTCTGACAAGAATAATAACACTTCAAGATTCCATTTGTCAACATGAACTAACAATAAAATACATTCTAAAGCATTTATTAATCTTAGTTAAAATTAATTTCAGCATTTTCTTATAATTATTACACTGAACATTATTCAATGACCTGAGATAAAATTGGATAACAATAAATAATTGTATTTTTGATAACTAACATTAAGACTTTGTAAAGTCATTTATAGATTGTTTTGGGAAATGCAAAGAGTTTTGCAATCCAGTATTTACAACAATATATAAACAGCCCATTTAAGTGTTTTCATATGAAGCGTATATATAATTCTCACTACCATGCATTTTTTTTTGCATATTGGCTGTTTGTTAGTAGCTACAAAGCGAAAATTAATGCCTTACATGTTTTACAAGATTTTAAGTCATGCCATTTATAAACACAGGGGGGCAGTATTGCTCTAGATAGAAAGTTGCTTTAATACATTCAATTCATATGTTGTGTGTCTCAGAGCTGCCCAGCTGGCAGGAGGAACCAGTGAAGAGTCAGTTAGCAGAGATTGGATCTGACATCCACATCAAGTGTTCTGCTAGAGGAAAACCACAACCCACAATCACCTGGAAGAGAAATGGCCAGCCTCTTGATGGTGTGTTAAACCCTTCCACTCCCACCCTTATCATGCCCATTTGACTGAATTTATCGGCTCAAAGCCACTGCCAAATATGCAATTACTGGCTCTGAGAACAGTCTGTTGTTCCTTTCCGTTAGATTTTGTAAACAACAGCGAATATGCGGCCACCTCCGTGTTTATGCACAATTTATATGCTCTGGAAAAATTATAAATCAGCAGCAGAGTAAAAAATCATTGATATATCTTCTAAATGTGCACCCGAAAAGTTTATTGCTGCTATATGATGTGAAATATTACAATATAGGCACGCTCGAATAAACTCTCAGAGTGGATTTATTTTTAAAAATCAGTTTATGTGAAGATGCATAATTTCTAGTCTTGGCTGTTGAACACTTTCACTGTTATTAATTGCTGCTCGTTACAGATTCCATGTGAACCCTCCAAAATATATTTTTTAAGGAACTACTATTTTATTTTAAAGCATTTTAGCAAGGATGCATTAAATTCTTGACATTAAAACATTTATATTGGTACAAAAGATTTAATTTATTGATAATATTAAGACATGTTTCTTGAGCAGTAAATCATCATATTAGAATGATTAATAATAGTACAGAAAATTCAGCTTTCCATAACAGGGATAAAATACTTAAAAAATATATTTTCAAAAAGAAAGCAGTTATTTAAAATGTTAAAAAAATTTCACAATATTACTGTATTTCTGATTAAATAAATGCAGTCATGGTAAGCAAAAAAAGACCATTCAAATTCAAGTCTTAAAGACCCCAAACTTGTGAACAGTAGTGTACTATATACAGTACAGTAAGTGACAGCTAACCCCAGTCTATCCTAAAGACTTTGGATGCCAATTCAGGTTTGTTTTCTCCCCAGATTTTCCTTCAACCAATTACAAATTGCTCGATGACCGAATAATCATCCTCAGAGCGGAGCAAAAAGACACAGCCGTGTACCAATGTGAGGCCTCCAACAGGCATGGGTCCCTGCTCGTCAACACTAATGTGCTTGTCATGAGTGAGTACTTTACTTACCTGTGTAAGAAGATGAATCTCATATTGAGCAATAATAGGTCAGCGCTACAGATGTGCAACCCACCTAATTTACATGTATCAATAAATCATAATACCAGAAGAGAGGCTTGTGGTCCTTATTGACGTTTTCTTGCCTTTGATTATGATACGATGCTCTTGCTGACATGTAATGGCTTAAGGGTTAAGCAGCTGTTGCTTCGTAATTGACGTAGAAGAAAAACATGAAACGCGTGCACCAGTGTGTGTCTATGAACTACTCCGGTCACTCTTTTCTCTGTTTGGAGCTGGCAGAAGAAGAGAGCTCTTTTATATGCTAATAGCTTTTTTACAGTTTAATTGTGATTTTGGGAGTGTGCCTTGGTTTCAAACTACAGCGCAGAAAGTGAGCCATATGCTCTGCTGGCTGTTTGATGTTTTCCTGTGTGCATGAATGTTTTGACTAATGGTCTGCCTTTCCCTCAGATCATCCCCCTTTGATTCTGACGCCGAATTATCTGGAGTACGCGACCATGTTGGGCAAGAGTGTGATTATGGACTGCAAAGTCTTTAGTTCACCACCTGCCACCATTAACTGGTGAGTTTGGCAACAACCGTTGCGATTTTAACATCCTGTCATAACCAGGCACAACATGATAAGCCACAAGAGACGTGTCTCTTTTCTTTTAATTAGAGTTTTGGTCTGTGGTTTGTTATTTGTACACACCGAAATCTCATTGGACTGAAGTAATGTATTCATGTATATTAAACATCAAACTAGGATGAGGAGAGACTAACTGTAAACGACTCAAAGATTATGAGACAAATTAAATGTAAACTATGAGAAGCATGCCTTCTGGTGAAGAAGTTACGGAAATGCAAGATACAGAATGTAGTTTTATGCTCTTTGGCCCAGGGAAAGAGTGTGTGCGGACAGAGATAACGACTCTGATTGGCTGTTTTGTCCCATCATGCCTGGTTAGGACACGGAGTATGAGTGTTAATTATGTGTCTTCAATTATGGTACTTATCTATCAATAATAATACAAAAAAATACTTAGGCCTATATTTAAGATTCATGTGATTTTAAATTTCCATTGATTTGAATGACATTGTTTTAATCTAAAGTAAACATATTTTGATATTTTGTGTATTTACCAGTTATACATAAATAAAATCAGCAATGCACAGTAAAACAGTTTATTCGTTTACCATTGCTAAATCATAAATAAAACTGCATATTTAAACTAATTACATAAAAATAAACTGAATCTTGCCTGTCCCATAGCTAACCATATTTAAATTATGTTTATGTTTAAAAGTAAAAAAAGAATATATTATTTAATAAAAAAAAGTTTAATAAAAAAATGTAAGATGATTTTATGAGAAATTTTTATAAATATTTTTCTTAAAATAATGATTCTTTGAACAAAATCAAATAGAAACAAATAGTAATAATATTGATAACAGCAACAAATAAAAAAAAAACTATGACATGATTAATTGTTTGAATGATTTTTGAATAAAATCAAGTATTTCTATATCCCTGCCGACAAGGCTAATAATAATAAAAATAATAATTTGCTTTTTAATTAGCCTAAATTGGTCTAAATCGGTCTTCACCGCAAAACAAAACAAAACAAAACAAAACACATAATAAAAACACATAATTTGTTGTCTGTAACATTGTACACTAAATCTAGTTAAACATTCTTAAAATGTATTTCTTAAATGACATTTTAAATTAACATTTTATTAGAATTAAACTAAATGATTCTGATGGTGTTTAGCATGGTTTTGCTGTACTGTAGCTGGTCTTCAGAGCACAGAGTGTCTGATACAGAGACCCACTAGGGTCAAGTGAATTAAGTGAAGGGGCAAAACATTGAGAAAAGACACTGCAAGATCTATAGTCCTTTTGAAATATCTGTTCTCTCTAGGGGATCCTCCTTTTGCACTCGTATTTATATTCTTTTCTTCTTTGAAAAGTTTCCTTTCAAAAACCTTTGGTCGATTTTGAAAGTCATGGTAAAAAAGAGGGGCAGAAAAAAAAAATGAGGCTACATTGGATTCAGTTTTATCAACAGCATCTGTAGTCATTTCAGTAAAGGCCCTTCCCATGGGCCTCTATTTCTGAAGAACTCTGAAGGGTTCAATGTTTGTTTTGCAGGAGTAGAGAAGACCCAGAGGGCTCTCTAGATGGAGAGAGATATTCTCTCCTGAAGAATGGCTCCCTGCTGATTCACAAAGTCGAGATGGAAGATCTGGGCCAGTACAAATGTTTGGCAAACAACTCCGAAGGCACCGCAAGCCTCACCACTGAACTTTTAATTAAAGGTTAGCCACTTTCATTAATCAAAAAGCTTTCTGCTTCTTGATCATTACCGAAACCAAAGGTCTTCTGTTTATAGATTCAACGAGGATTGTTGAACCTCCTCAAGACATGAAGGTCAAAAGAGGATCAACGGCGGAGCTGGAGTGCCAGGTGGAGTGCGATCCCACCCTCAGAAGAGAGCTGGAGATCCTGTGGATGAAAGATGGGATGAATATCTTCTCAAACCTCTCTGAAAGGTGGGTGACCTGTTTTCCCTGAGTAGTAGGATGAGACGGATTGTCCTTAATGGCTTAACTTTAATATCATTGAAGCCATTGAAGCAAATCCTGGTTTCAGAAATGCTGTCAAAACAGGAAGGATTAGCGCGAGCTATGACATTTTTGAAGTGCAGACTTTTTATTTAGAGTTTTATCAGTGCTGGAATCATGGATTAAGTACTTACACTTTGTAGTCGTGTAACAGAGCTGAGCTAGATGTAATTGTAAGCTTTTATCAGTAATAGTAAGCTCTTGTGGGCGAAATGGATCTCTTCTGAAAATCAAAAGGTACTCCAGCTAATGAGCAGGAGCTTTAACCTCTTTTCTACTGGCTGGAATATGATGGCCAGCAGGATCTTTTGTGTAAATGCAGTGTGTTTTGTTGTTGTGACCACTAGTTATTTGCTTCCAGACAAATTATGTTTGCATCTTTACCTCAGGTCAACAATTATCAGGCTATGATGTGCTTCAGATCAGTTCCAGCCGAACCACAAATCATTTTTATTCATTAAAAAAATTGGAGACAAACATTTAGTAAACATAAAAGAGATGCGCATTGATTGTCATGACAACATTTAACTCAGCTCTCATTTGGCATTGCAAACATAACCAAAAGCCATAGAGTCACAATTTGTCTATACCGTCCTGAGACAAACTAGATCACTTCCATTATAATCAATGGAGCTCTCTGCACTGTAAGTGGTGGCTTCATTCGATGGATGCCTGGTTTCTATTTTTGTAAGGCTGCATAGCAACTTCAACCACTTAATTTTTCCGGTCTGCCTGGAAATTTGGGAATTGATTGCTTTGAGTTTTGCTTTGAAGTTCATCTCTGATTCATAGTCAATAAAACTTGTAAAATATCAGGTTATTTGACCTTTTGTGATGGAAAAAAATGTCAGGTTGTTGAATGTAGGTTGTAGTCATGTGCTGCGACTCCCACAGAATACTGAATATTTCTTAATTGATAATTTATAATATTTTTATAAAATATTTAATCGAAAACAATGATTGTACAATGATTGTCAAAGGTGTAGGGAAAATATTTTAAAAAATTGATACTTGGTTATGTAGCATTTTCAATAGTTTAAAGACAGATAATACATTTCTAAGACGTTAGCACATACTTTTTTTTCTTCATCCTGGACACTCTTATTTGTCAGTGACACATTGTTTCTTGCCTTGTTTTACCATTGATTATTGCTGCCAACATAGAAAGTTAGAATAAATATTCCTGGAAGGCACATAGCTTATTTCATTCAAGATATGAAACAACATAAAAATGCTTTGTAAAACACATTTAGAGATTTGGAACTACATGAACAATGCATTTGTCTGAGTCTGATGTCTCATTTATGAATTCATGAATTTGAATTTTAACATTTTATCAATCAACAACCAACTGACTGTTATTTTTTATTGTACCATGTTTGGGTTATTTGCAGATATTTTACAGATGATGGAGTTCTCCAGATAGTCAATGTGAGCCACGGTGATCAAGGGAACTACACCTGCGTTGTTCAAACATCATTGGACCAAGATACAGCTTCTGCATACATAACTGTGTTAGGTACGTTTGAAGGACCTTTTGAGACCAGAATGAAAATCAACTAGACTGTGTTATTGTTGTTTAATACCACAATAATAGACCTGATTGGAAAGATATTCAAATAATGATTCTGATTCTGTTCTGAATGATCTTAAAGGAATAGTTTGAAAAAATATTGTCATCATTTACCCTCAAATTGTTCCAAACCCATATTAGTGTTTTTTTAACACAAAAGGAGATATCAGCTGATGGTCCCCATTGACTTCCATAGTATTTATTTCCCTACTATAGAGGTCAATGGGACCATAAACTTTTTAATTACCAGCATTCTTCAAAATAAGGAAAGTATTCAGACCCGCTAAAAATGTTCACTCTTTGTTATATTGCAGCCATTTGCTAAGATCATTTTTCCTCATTAATGTACACACAGCACCCCATATTGACAGAAAAACACAGAATTGTTGACATTTTTGCAGATTTATTAAAAAAGAAAAACTGCTGTTACACTCATATATTTAACTAAGTTGCTGTCCATTTCTTCTGATCATCCTTGAGATGGTTCTACACCTTCATTTGAGTCCAGCTGTGTTTGATTTTACTGATTGGACTTGATTAGGAAAGCCACACACCTGTCTATATAAGAGCTTACAGCTCACAATGCATGTCAGAACAAATGAGAATCATGAGGTCAAAAGAACGTTCTGAAGAGCTCAGAGACAGAATTGTGGCAAGACACAGATCTGGCCAAGGTTACAAAAATAAATAAGATTCTCTGGTCTGATGAGACCAAGATATAACTTTTTGGCCTTAATTCTAAGTGGTATGTGTGGAGAAAACCAGGCACTGCTCATCACCTGTTCAATACACTCCCAACAGTGAAGCGTGGTGGTGGCAGCATCATGCTGTGGGGGTGTTTTTCAGCTGCAGGGACCGGAAGACTGGTTGCAATCGAGGAAAATATGAATGCGGCCAAGTACAGGAATATCCTGGACCAAAACCTTCTCCAGAGTGCTCAGGACCTCAGACTGGGCCGAAGGTTTACCTTCCAACAAGACAATGACCCTAAGCACACAGCTAAAATAATGAAGGAGTGGCTTCACAACAACTCTGTGACTGTTCTTGAATGGTTTACCATCCAACCTGACAGAACTGGAGAGTCTCTGCAATGAGGAATGGCAGAAAAAAACTTGTTGCATCTTTCCCAAAAAGACTCATTGCTGTATTCGATCGAAAGGGTGCCTCTACTAAATACTGAGTTTATTACAATTCTGTGTTTTTCTGTGAATATGGGGTGCTGTGTGTACATTAATGAGGGACAAAATGAACTTAAATTATTTAAGCAAATGGCTGCAATATAACAAAGACTGAAAAATTTAGGGGGGTCTGAATACTTTCATGACATGAGGGTTACAAAATTAAAATGTTTGGGTGAACTATTCCTTTAAAAGTTATGATATGAAGCTTGTTGACAGTGTTTTTGTCCTAAATGTGAGACAGATGTCCCAGATCCACCGGTTCAGCTGAAACTTACTGACCTGAAAGACCGCAGTGTAAGGCTTCACTGGGCGGCCGCCAGTGATCATAACAGTCCCATAACAGGTAAAACCTCTCCTACAAACGTACTGTACTGTTAGGGTTACAGAAAAAATGCAAAACGCTTCCATTAGCGTTCCCTTCATATGTAACGGTAACCATTTTCGGTGCTTCTGAAGCTGACTTTTGCTTTAAGCAGATTCCTCTGAAGTCGTTTTCATGGACGATGCTCGTACTCAAACATTGCTCTACAATATTTCAAGAGAGCTCCCACTGGGGCTGAACCACAGTGTATTGAGAGTGTGTGCACTGCATATTCAATAACTGCTGCGCTCTGTTCCTATGACTAGAGTTCATCATCCAATATGAAGAGAACCACTGGGAGCCGGAGAAGTGGAAGGAGCTTCTACGAGTCGCAAGCAGCCAGTTTTCAGCCCCCGTAACGCTCTACGGCCACATTAACTACCAGTTCAGAGTCATCGCTGTCAATGCTATTGGGAGAAGCCGTCCCAGCATACCCTCCGAAAGATATAAGACACCTCCCTGTGGTAGGGATACCTGTGATCTTTGAAGACTTGCTTTCGTAACGTGTTACCATCTGACGACTAGGCTGTCCTTGGTTCACCTTGGACTTGTTTGAAGCGTGTCTTTGTGGGGATTTACTCTGAGAAAATTATACAGATGTCTATAAAAGCTCCATAAATTTTAATGCTCTTTTAAGCGAGCGCTGCCTCAGACTATCAATGACTGCATGCTCGTCATTATGTGTGATACACATTGGCAGTGTTAGAGGGCAATGGTATTATTGACTGAGACAGATGTTAAATAATTCATTTTCACATTTGTACAGCTCCCGACAGGAACCCAGAAAACATTAAGATTGAGGGTCACCTGCCACATCAGATGGACATCAGCTGGGAGGTAATAAAATGCAAACAGCATTGTCAAACAACCTCAATGCAAATGCATATATGCATGGTTTAGAAGCAAATACTCTCACGTAAGGAGACTTGGGAACTAAATGCTCCTGGAACACCTAAGAAGTCTGGTCTCTTGTAGTTTTAAAGCAGTAACAACTTAATTTGCACTGCCAGTCAAGTATATGAGCAAATCTCCTTTTAGAGCCAAGTTATGCTCTATTTATGAGTCAAAATTCCTTCAGATTGCAAGTCTGAAAGAAAGCCAAAAGATGTACCACAGAAACTAGGTTCCCACGCCAGATTTCGCAAACCCATCAGCAAATGTCTCTCGAACTCTTCCATTCTTTCCAAATGCTCAGTAATGTTTGCAGTGCACTGACCCACTTTTGCTTTTAATCACCAGCCGCTCTTGCCTGTGGAGCACAACGGTCCCAGTCTGGAATACAAACTGAGCTACAGGCTCCTGGGTGTCGAGGACAGTTGGAAAGAACAGATGGTGAAGAGACACTCATTTGTGGTGCGAGACACCCCAACATTCGTCCCTTACGAGGTTAAGATCCAGGCTTTCAACCGTCACGGGTGGGCACCAGAGCCCAGAGTGGTGACTGGTTATTCCGGAGAAGACCGTGAGTCGAACAGCATGTTACTGCATTCATCTCACAGTCGTGTGACACTGCCACGATTAGCCAAAAATAAACACTTAAGATTATAAGATTAGTTGGGAGAGTGGTCTAATCCACTCTTCACCGGGATCAGCCATTGCTGCTGAGCTTTTACATTGTGCTTTTAGGGATCAGACACATTCTTTGCCAAGCACTTATGTGATTATCTTTTGTTTTATTCCATTTTCATATTTTTCCATCTCATGCCATTGTCTCTAGTTGACATTTGGCATTGTCTTGAGGATGATGCAACAGGTTGGACTGCTTTTGTCCCTGCTATTCCTGCATTGCTGTAGATACACAGAAACATGGTTGCTTTGGCTGTAGGTAGATCTTGACAGTTTTTGTGCAGTTGTTGCAAAGAGCAGGGATGCAAACTTGACACTTTTCAGTGATAATTGCTGTTTTGAATCCAAAATACTTTCAGAAAAAAAATTGTACCTTTAGGGGTGCAACAGTATGTCCCTGGAGCAGTACCCTCAAAAGGACACCTTTTGTACCAAAAGTTACAAATTTCCCCTAAAGGGTACATACTGTACCTACAGTACTACAGTAAGATATTGATATGCAGCCTTTACGAGTAAAGAAGGTATGAAGGTGTCTCTTTGAGGGTACTGCCCCAATATCAAGCAGTAGGATTTCTTAAAGTGCCCCCTTTTTTGTTTTTTAAGTGATTATTATTGGGGATGGGGGTTATCCTATATCAACTCTATTCATAAACTCCCATTTCAAAGCTAAATGAGGTTCTGATTTAATGCCCGATAAGTTTGCATCCCTGAAAAAGCTTTTTTTGTGCCCACGTCTCTGTAGATACAGTAGCTTTGTGTTGTATGTATCTTTTCCTGGAAACAGCCAGTGTGTCATCTAATTACAGTCAATTTTTTCCCTCGGTGGCTCTACTAGCTTCAGGAGATGGTTGTGTATGTGTAAATTTGTGAGCCGTTAGCCTTTTGCATCAGTTGAGAAACATTAGCCTTAAACAGATCTGCGTTCTGTTGCTTTCTTCAGTGCCCTTGGTGGCTCCCGAAAAGGTATCTGTGGAGGTGTTGAACTCTACGCTGATGAAGGTCAGCTGGTCACCGGTGCCCCAAACCACCCTCAGGGGCCATCTTAGAGGACACACTGTGAGTTCCCAACCCCTCCGGTTCAGAGGTCCTGTGGTGCTGGATAAAAGCTGATGGTCATTCAGCAACAAACAAGCTGTTTGCACCATTTAAACACTCCACTGTGTGTTTTCTTATTGCCCTTTTTCTCTCTCTGCCTCTATTTTCACTCTTGGTTTCCTTTCCATAAACATATATATATATCTTCTCATCAACACCCTCTTTCTCTTTCTTCCGTCTCTTGCTCCCAGGTGCACTGGTGGCAAACTAAAAGTCTGTTGACCTCTAAGAGAATTCCCTCAGAGAGACAGTCTCTCACCATCCCTGGATACAGGAGTCACACCATGGTGCCGGGACTGAAGCCATTCTCTGAATATAGCCTGACTGTCAACGTCTTTAACCGGAGAGGGAATGGGCCCAGCAGCAGTCCCATCTCTTTCACAACTCCACAGGGAGGCAAGAATGCTTTGACAGTAGACACGTTTTGAAATTCAGTGGTTTGGGCATTTGCTAGGTTCTTGTGTATATTCAGTTGAATTTTACACAGTTTGTGTTCACCCAAACATACTGCTGAGCATAATATGACTAATTTACAGTGAAAAGAATGACATTGACTTAGTTGAAATATTGCTACTGCAGCAGTTAAACTAAATTGTAGGTGGTTATTAAATTATTAAATTATTATTTATTTTTATTTTTTTTGCACTGAAATAATTTAAGATGCATAATGACCAGTAGCACTTGACATCTTTCAACAGTTCCTGAGCAACCTCCTATCCTGAGAGCCACAAACTTTCAGAAAGACTCTATCACGCTGGTGTGGGCGCCTCCACATGAAACCAATGGCTTTCTCACTGGATACTTACTGCAATATCAGACAGGTATGACTCTCACAGATTTATCCCATGTTACATCATCTGAATTTTACATAATCACCATTTAACTGTACTATATTCATGTGTTTATGTTTTTGTGTTGGATGGTAATAAATAAGGCTGCGTAGACAGAAAGTAGAGATTGACTTACCTGAATGTACCAGTCACCTACTCTGCAACAATGCATTTATTTGGAATAGAAATCATATCTTTTATTATTGATTACCTGAATGCATCCATGCTAAATAAAAGTATTACTTTCTTTAAAAACTTCTTACTGACCCCACACTTTTAAACGTTTTAAATCCCTTAAAACCTAATTGTTTTCTTGTTGTTCTTGTAGTTAATGAGACTGTTGGTGAGCTGAAATCTGTGAACATCAGTGCACCAGATACAACACAGTGGGTCCTGCGTGATCTGCAGGAGGTGAAGTCGTATAAGTTCTACCTGAGCGCCTGCACGCAGGTGGGCTGCGGGTCAGCCATCACTGAGGAAGGAGGCACCTTCTCTGAAACGTGTAAGTGTGCCCGGCAGCAACTATAAGCAGAGTCCCAAGAGCTATAATGGATCTGGTATCAGAATCTCAATTGAAGTGCCCATGCTGAGATGCAAACATCTGATACAAGCAAAGTTAGTTGTGTTCTAATTAGCACAGCCGCAAGGTGTTCGAAAGTGATTAAGCAGCAGTTACGGAACTGCTTTTGGCAAGATCTTGTTGCATAAAGGAGAATGATTAGATTATTGCTAAAATGCAAAACTCACAGTGATCTGACAAACAAAAGGGTGTAAAGACCAATACACTGACCAATCAATAAGGTGCCTTAATAAAAACAATTGCCTAGTGATGTGTTTTTACTTGCTGGATAACAGATTTTCATCATCCTCACAGTTTTTCTCTAGGCCACAATTTGCTGTAACATACTGTAGTTGCTTACATAGTAGTAGTTTCTATTTCTAAAATATAACATGCTCTTGTTTTCAGTCAGATAAATATAATTTAAAGCTAATTTAGCAGTCAAATATGTCATCTTATAGACTTCAAAAAACTAAAGTGATTTATATTATTATATATTTTTTTATTTTTATATCTCTACTGTTTTTTTAAGATGATCTGTCAACATCTGAGGTGACATCTTCTGAGTTGAGTATGTACCGGCAGATTTGTAGCATTTTGTATAGATTAAATTAGTATATTAACCTACATCACTATGTCTTAAATAACTCCAGATGATGTTATTTGTTACATAAACTCATCACGGCATGGGAAACAGTTACAGTAGGTCTTAACATTAGTCATACTAGTAATGGTGTCAGTAGTTGTAGCGCTAATTTTAGTCACATAAATAGCATCAGTTGTTGTTAAAATTCAAAAGGCCCAGCATACTGTAATTCTACATTTATTGAAAGAGATAATTGTGCACATTCTGCAAAATGAGCATAATCTTCCATCAAAAATCCACAGAGTGACAGCAAGTTTACTTCAGCTTGTTTGCTACTGGCATTTGCCTTTAAGAGCCCCTCTGTGACGCAGAAGTACTGTCCCTGAACCCCTGCTAAAGGCAGCAAATACATCCTGTCTTTATCAGGGTTGACAAAACCAGTCTCACTGCTGACAGGAACACATCATTCAGCGGTGTTCATTTTGTAAAGACCAGCTGTATACCCGTAGTACCAAAAAAAATAAATAAAATAAATAACATTTAGTAACTGTCAAGCCTTGACAGGACTTTTCCCTTGTTTGGCACATTTATTTTGCAGTCCCACCAATGATAAGTTGCATTTTAGTATTTGCATTTAACATTGTTTTTTTTTTTTTTCTCCTGCTGTCCATGACACTATAAATAATGATTTCATGATATGCAAAAAGCTTTTTTTCTGGACTGTACGGACAGGGACATTAAATATTTCACCCGTTGCAGTTGATTCTACAGGGAAATGAATGTGGTCTAAACTCTTTCTCTTTTGCAGGGCAACCTTTCTCTTTCACTTCATCTAATACAGACACTCCTTCTGTCAATACCACCTTTCCTTCTTTAGGTATTCATCCATTCATGTACCTAAACAATCATTTTCATAACTCCATATTTAAAGGAACACCCACTTTAAAAAAAAAAAAAAAGGCTCATAACTCCCCTAGAGTTAAACAGTTGTGTTTTACTGTTTTTGAATCCATTCAGTCGATCTCCGGGTCTGGCGATAGCAGTTTTAGCTGTAGCTTAGCATAGATCATTGAATCTGATTAGACCGTTAGCATCACACTCAAAAAAAAAAAAAAAAAAAAAAAAAATGTTTTTCTTATTTAAAACTTGACTCTTCTATAGTTACATTGCAAGACACCATAAAATGAAAAGTTGCGATTTTCTAGACCAATATAACTAGAAACTATACTCTCATTCTGGCGTAATAATCAAAGTGGTGTGTGTTCCTTTAAGACATTTAGAGTCAACATGAAAACGGAAGAACTGTTTTATGTTGACTTTAACAATGCTTTCATTCAGATTTCTATATCACTGTATTATTTCTGTTACACATTCCTGTGGTTATGGGTGGACTTGGATTGTTTTGCAGGAACTAACCTTTCAAGAGTCTTTTCTGTCTTTTGTTCTATATCTTTTTCTCTCTCAGTTGTGCTCAACATATCCACTTTTGTAACTGACACCTATGTAAGAATCAGCTGGAGAACCAGAGGAGAACGTTCTGATTCACAACTCTATGTTGCCATAATGAATCACAGTAAGGATATTACTCTTCAAACTGAACTGTCAGGATACACTGTTTGTAGCGTTTTGTAAATTGTAGCGTAGTTTGAAAAGTGTCATTGAGGGCTGAAACTAAAAACTATTTTAAATCGATTAATCTGATGATTTCTTATATTTAAATATCTTTAATGTACTGTATATAGGCTATTATTTGCAAATATGCAAATATAAAGGTTACAATTTAAATGAAAATTTAAAAGTTTTCAGTTTTAAATTAACAGTTGACATTACCAAAATAAAAATATCAGTAATTTCATATTTTTCTGTAATGTTCAATTAATTATTTTAAATATATTTAAGATTGTTTTAATTGTGGTTAAATGAGCTGTGTCTTGAAACATACACTGTAAGGAAAAATTATGTAGAAATCTTTTGCTTTGTCCTGAAATTGCATACTGCTTAAGTAGGTACTACATTTAAAATTACTACCCGACTGTTAAAAAGTACGTTCTATATAGTATGAATGTGGGTAGTATGAATGTAATTCGGACGTACTACATCCGCCATAATGATATTGTCACGTGTCATGTGTCGTCACAACAGCGCAAAAGTTTAAACTTTAAATAAGTCATCACTTTATTTAGATTGTGTTAAACAAGTGTAATTTAATCATGATAAACAACGTTTTTTTCCTAAGGTAGCTACTTACACTAGAAATGAGCCGCATCTCCACTTTCCGCCTTTTTCAAATATGACGCCTCATGGGATAGGAAAGTTTAAGAACTAAAAGAGTTCAAAATCTGCAAAATTGCCTGCAGACATTAATTTTACTCATGAATAAAAACAGAGATTCTGTTCTGCACTCTTGTAAATAAAGGATTTTGTATGGGCATCAGTGGTTTTATGAAGATCCTTGAACACCCATGGAACATGCCTAGATCCTCAGTTTGCAGCTGTAGTGATTAGCTCCATAATTGCTGCTTGCAGCTATATTTACGTATGTAATTACTCAGCTAAAACTCACAAAACAGCCCAAAATCTAGACCAACTGGTAATGAAATCCTTTCTGTACTATTTTCAATGTGGATCTTTATTTGCAGCCCTTTTATCAATCTCATCTGTCAACTCTTTTAACCTTTTAAAGTGTCACTTTTCACTATCATAGATATCAGCTCTTTCTGCGGGGTTGTGGGCTAATGCTATCTGGTTATGCGGTTATTTCTTCAGGTGATGGTATCTGGCAGCTTTCAGAGGCTTTAAATACATCTAAAGGTTTCCACCTCGTTGAAGGGCTCAGCCCAGGAACTGTGTATACAGTCAGGCTGCAGACTTCACACAGGGTTGATGTCCATAGCATTTTTGAAGAGGTTTTCAAGACCAGGAAAGGTGAGAAGTTAGCGAATGTAACCTGAGGAACAGCATTAGTGGTACCCCTGACATTATGTGATACTCTTTCTGTGGGTGCATTAGCACCAGGGTATAAAAAAAAGGTCTCCAATTCCATTGAGCAAGCAGTATTTTTAATATATATATATGTATATGTATGTATGTATATTATAGACTGAATAAAGCTGTGAAATACAGGGAGAAAACAGCAGCTTTGTGGCTGACAGAATTTTACCTCAAAAAATAACAGTACATCATGGTAACAAAAAGTGTATATTTTTATGAACCAATATAATGTTGAAAGGAAAGTTCACCTGAGATTAAAATTCTGTCATTCATAACTCACCCTCATGTCGTTCCAAACCTGTAAAACCTTTGTTTATCTTCAGAATGCAAATTAAGATATTTTTGATGAAATCCGAGAGCTTTCTGACTCTGCATAGACAGCAATGCAACTGACATGTTCAAGGCCTAGAAAGACAGTAAGGACATCATTAAAATAGTCTATGTGACATCAGTGGTTCAACCGTAATTGCTTTCTTTGCAAACAAAAAGTATTCTCATAGCTTTATAACATTATGGTTGAACTACTGGTGTCACATGGACTATTTTGATGATGTCCTTTCTAACCTTTCTTGAATTTGCTTTGCTTTCTAGTGAGGGTCAGGATTTCATAACAAATCTTAATTTGTGTTCAGAAGAGGAACAATGGTCTTACAGGTTTGGAATGGAATGGCGGTGAGTAATTAATGACAATTTAAATCTCTGTTGAAATAGCCCTTTAATATTAAATCCTTCTACTATGTTTTGTATCTGTATAATACACTAAAAACCACTGTAAATAATAGAGTTAATAAAAAAGAGACATCATCAATTACAGTTCACCACAAGTAGCTTAATCTGTGAGTAAACTGTACCTTTTACAACTCAAGTTCCACCTGAACTTGGTCATTGAAGACTCTAAAACTATTTGTTACCTGCACCTTTCCGATTCTGGCTGACATCTGGCTGGACATAACGGCCAACATTTATACGGCAACCATGCCCTCTACAGTACTCACAGTAACAAAAACCTGGCCCATATATTCAGTGTGAAGTAATACAGAGGAAGTACTGTGGCTAAAATTATTCATAAACACCAGAATAACTACTGATAATGACACTAAATTATGTATGACTGCTAGATGTAGCACCTACATGTCTTCATATGCTTCCGACAGACACATGGCTCAATTTATTTGCAACTGATCATTTCATTTTGTCAGCAAACCCACAGACAGAAGGGCCATTTGTGCAGAGAATTGGTGGCAAATGTGTTCAATTCATCAAATGTTCAGAAGTGAACAATTTTTGTTATAAGAAGTAGGCTACAGTAATTAAAAATGTTTATGATCCATTTAAATACTCTCTATGTTCTAACTGTTCCAGAAAAGAATTTGGCACAGGAACCATATTTAACCGTGATGTGAAATATGTTCTTCTAACCCACAAAGACTGTTGTGCTTTACTTGACTTGACTTGTATTTTCCAATATTTTCAACACGCTCTTTGTCCTTGCAGTGCCTAGTAAACAGCTCGTGGCATCCCAGGAGTGGTTTGTGGTGGTGATGTGCATGGTGGCATTACTAACTCTGCTTGTCCTCATCGGCTGTTTTGTGTTGAAGAACAAAGGTGGCAAATATGCAGGTAAGACAAAAAGAACTTCAGAGGTCACTCAGACCTCTATCCAAGCTTTTAGTTCTCTGTAGTCGAAGCATATACCCCTTAGCTTGGTGCTTTTGTTAGCTTTGTGTTGTCTGGCTCTGTTGAACCAACCCATAGACTTACTAGCAGTGTCAGACAGATAACCTGAGATCAGTGCGCTTTATTGGCTTGTCCTCACCTGCTGCAGCTGGTCTCTCACATGTATATTTAACCGATATGAAATGCCTTTAATAGATTCAAGAAAACAAATTATGCCTTGACTGGATTATTGCAACAGGCACTTGCATGCATTAAAATGCATAAGAACTCTTATGGAGCTTATGGAATAAAGCCTAAGGCATTACTAGACAATTCGAAACACTTTGTTCCTACATCACTGGGGCTGTTAGCTATACTTTACGTATAGGTTATTTATAACTTACCAAGCTTAAAAGAATGAATGTTTTCTTCAGTAAGGCCCTGTCTTACATTCAAGTTCAACATACAGAAGTTTATCTAAAAGGCCTTGGCGTGCTTATACTAAGCAAAATAGAAAATATTCTCCTAAATGTGGAAAATATGATGAATTGAATGTTTGCTCAGCAATTGCAAAACAAGTGGTAAACATATTATCTCTTAGAGGTAACAATAATCTCATTTTTGAAATGATATCAAGGCAATACATTTCTAAATAAACCGTGCACTCTCCTTGAATGCTGTACTTTCACTGCAGTCAAATCTCCCGAAATAGTACAATGATATTTTATGATAAATAACATCTTTGCTTTTTTTTCTCTTTTGCAGTGAAGGAAAAGGAAGATCCTCCTTCTGAGGCTCACCGCATGAGTGAAGAATCTCCATGCGAGTACAGGTCAGAGAGCCACACTAATTCTGTTACAGATCGTGACACAAGTTCTTCATCTCACTGAGTTCCTGTACAATCATTTCTTAATGTCTTTATCTCCTGCAAATAAACCCTACATGTACGCCATTCATTGGGAGCCACATGGAAAGCATTGCTCTGTGCTCACTAGCCACCGCACAGGTAGTAAACAGCCGCTTTGTTTAGCACAAAAGTCTGATGTTTTGTGTAGCGGTTGATAGTTGTTATATTGTGTTTAGACAGAAGTACAAATTGAAAAGAGTTCCTCTGGCAATTTTCAAAAGTAAATATTAAAGATGTTTTCCAGCCTGGGGGCTGTTTCTTAAAACAAGTTTACCAAACAAGCCAAGCATATTTCAGTTATATTACTAGTAAATATTATGGTTGATTGCATCCAAAAACGTCAGCAGTTTTTGTATATATAAAGACACACACATACAGTATATATATTTTGAAAATATTTACGTGTGTGTATGTATATAAATATATCATTATATTTAATTTATAAACATACATGTATTTATATATA
>JAUMHG010000072.1:5073891-5086669 GCA_032359395.1 Enteromius anoplus | reverse complement strand
AGTAGACCCTGTCGAGTTCCTCCGTCCCCCTTCGGCAGCCGGATGTTGCGGAGCATCTGCCGCCAGGCCCTCGATGCATTGAATCCTTGAGAACAGCTAGAGGGCTGGGATCCGTGAGTATACTTCTAAGAATAACTCATGCGTATTCATGGTTTAAAAAAAAAAAAAAGCCATGTCCCCCAGCAGTATTTGCTTCCTGAGGGTTCAATCTCCTCCAACATTCCATATGCATTGAAAATTCATTAAATTTTTCTGTCTTAAGACCTCCACATGTCTTCGGACATCCCAGTGCTACAGGTACCAATTAGTGCAGGTTCTGGTATCCTGTGGTTCGAGTCCCGGGCCTAGAGACCAAACACTGGGGGTTTGGGAGACTCCCACACTGGAAGGGACAGCTTCCATGGCGTTTTCCATAGGGATCCCTATTCGTCGGTCACCAACGTGACTTGGAGTGACCGACTGAAAGGGAACGTCTCGGTTATGTATTGTAACCCTTGTTCCCTGAAGAAGGAACAGAGACGTCACGTCCCGCCGCCATGTGGGCTGTACCGCCACTAGGGGGCCGTGTACACTGGCTCGGCTCCTCAGCGAAAAACTAATGAATGCTTAATCCGCTGACCTATTTATACTCACGCTGCGATTAGGTGCAGCTGGATATTAATCAGCATATGCTAATTTCATTGGCGTGTTTATGTACATGCAAAGTAGATTTGCCATCTCGAAGCGAGATTCCTATTCATCGGTCACTGACGTGACTTCTCCGTTCCCTTCTTCAGGGAACGAGGGTTACAATATGTAACCGAGACGTTTTGAAATATTGCATTTTCAGATATTAATAAAAACTAAATATTCTCACTGCTGTGTTTGTGCACTTGGAGGGGTGAAATAAAAAGGACAAGTTCCAAGTATGGATCACCACACTTGGCCAAATGAAGGCAAAAGATGCTGCGGAGCATGATATCAGATCTCAACAGTTGCAGTGTCCAAAGAAATTTTGCATGCTCAAAATCTATAGGGTGACCGAAAAAACTAAAATGCACTTGTCTTCACTTTCTGGTGTAATGATATAACCCACAAAAACATTCAATGAAAAGGCAAAAAGCAAGTATAGAGGTAGATTGTGTCTCATCCATTCAAAACATTTAGCAAATGAAGAGCTTACATTTACAGCTGTAAATGTCACATCAAAAAAATCACATAATCACTGTATTTGACGAGAAGTTGCAAGTGAAAAGACTGAATGGTAATTAGTCTGAGTAATAATGCATTTAAGTTAAATTCAATAGTTCATCTCCTTTCATCTCCTCAGTAACATGAATGAGTAATCAATCAATCAATCAGTCAATCACTTTTATTTATATAGCGCTTTTAACAATACAGATTGTAGCAAAGCACAGAACATTATCAAATAGGGGAATAGAGTGATGGTTATGTATAATGACGAGATTAATTTATGTATTAAATGCAGAGATGGTCTCTGTAATCAAAACGACAATAAACACTAGAAATTAGGTGCCCCAACTAAGCAAGCCAGAGGCGACAGCGGCATTGAACCAAACCCCCCCAAAATCCCTTAGGAGAAACCAGGCTTAGTTGGGGCCAGTTCTCGATTTAAACTGTATGGTCCCGGTTTAGTAGCCCGGATGCTGCGCATCTCATTTTTCCAGGGTTTCTGTAAACACACTTCAGTTCTCCCAACTTTGGTTTCTTACTTTCTTTTTACGTTTACCTCGCTTTAAATCTAACTCCAATTTTTACATTCTCTGATATTAAAATTACAAAACTAAATTTTGTGTGCTTGAATTTAGTTATCTTAATTTTTCGAAACCTGATTCTTTTTAGACATGCTATACTTTTTGTTCCCCGTTCCGTGTGGGACCTAAAGCCATCTGGGTCTGACGTCAAAACACAAACCCGCCAGACTGATAATTGCTCAGAGAATGGAGGGAGCCCCCAGTTTGCATATCCTGGCCGTGATATTTATGCGCGCTAAAGCCTTACGCACACACTTCTAGTGACAAAGATTTCAGCAGTCTAGAATGAATCAAGAAATAATATTTAATTTATTCGTCAGGTAAAGTTGTATCAAGCCAATTACCAGTTGTATCAAGCCAATTTAATTCATACACAATATTAATTAAATTTCAATTTAGCAGAATGCATAACATTGATAAATCAAGAAATTATGTCAAGCCAATTACATAGAATCCAATTCATTTCTAATTTAAAAGAATGCATAACTTCAGCAAATGCATACCTGACAGAAAGACACACTGCAGAATGCAGGAGCCCGTCCAACGGCTCCCACATCCATGCAGTATGGAGGATCTCTGGCTACAGAAAAATCCTAATGTGCTGTTTCACTCTTTCACCTTAAATACTCAACCCAACACCCACACAAACCTTTAGACACAAAAGACCATTTGTTTGTCGGGTCTGCACCTGTTGGAGAGATTGCAATCTGTCCATTTAGGGAAGGACCCACCTCTCGGTTGTGAGTCCAATTTCTGTAAACATTTTAGTCTTTTAAACAATATGTGACTATGTGTATAGTGACTACTGTGACATTTAGACCATTTTACCCCTTGCATTCAGACCTTTCATATGAATCTAAATATGACAATGAAAGAACAATATCTTCACAAGATATGATGCTCGTAGTGTACATTTTTCCTCCTTGGAAGACTTTTTAAGGAACAGCTGTGAGTGCAAAAGATGATGGCTCGGGGAAGGGAGGGGTCGTAAAAGTGGGCTAGGAGGTTTGGGGGGTTTGTTTACTGTCCTGAGGGTCAGTTTTCCAGATGAACTTTTTATTGTTTTATTGCGTGCTCTGGGCCTCAAGAGGTCTTCATGTTTAGCTTTCCCGTCAAAGTGGGTCAAAGCATCTTACAAAACTGAGTGTGCCTGCCTCCCGAACAGTATTGGGTAAATTGTTCCTGAGTTTTGGTGCTAAATAGGAAAAAGATCTGCCACCCGCAGTAGATTTTGAGATTTTAGGCTTTATCACAGAGTTATAACAGAGTTTTGAGAACGCAGCAGACGTGGAGGACTATAATGTGATAAGAGAAGCTAAGCCATCCAGGGCTTTATAAGTAATTAACAAGATTTTAAAATATATATATATACGATATACTATACGATGTTTGATAGGGAGCCAGTGCAGTGTTGACAGAGTAATCTTATCATTCTCTCTATATCAAAAACTGTGGTGGCACTCTTGATTAAAAACATATTACACTTTACTGGGGTCAAGAACATGGAAAATTTTGTTTTATTTTTACAGTATAGATGGATTTGCGGTAATTAACACCTTTCTTCAAAAGATTTATTCAAGTCAGTCAGCTCTTTCTGGAGTTCTTATACAGTTTTTACACAAGCATGCAAGTCATGTCCTTTTCTTCCACAGCTTTTTGTATTTACATGAATAAAAAATGATGAAGGACCTGCATTATTCCCATATTGGAAAAACTTCCCAAAAGGTTTCCTCGGGAGCATTTCTCAATTAGCATAAACACTTGTTGCTTATCCAAAGTGAAAAGGTTTAGGAGAAAAAATAAAGTTCAGATGCCAGGCCTGACCAGATGTTTTCTGCAGAGTAGTAATGTCAATCAGAATTAAAGCTTATACGAGCAATTAAGGAAAATTTTTCAGGTATAAGAACCTTTTAGTGGAAGATGATAATTTACCTCAAAGTAACATGCTAGACATATAGATTAAAAAAAGCTGCTGTGACAGGGAAAAATGTTTCTCATGGAGTTACAGATGGAGGCTTATGGAGTACTTTACACTAAGAAGGCTTAGTCAAACAGATCACGGATTTAACTTGGAGATTTCCAATACATGTGAAAATAGACTCTTCCAACTCTTTCTAGAGTGAGATGTCAGATTTCATACTATTTTAGGAAACTTAATTTGGGAACTAAGATGAAATGCCATTTTACTTGCTAATTGAACATCTACATTTTAAATAAGTCAAAACGCAACTTTTTAGCAAAAGGTCAACCATTTCAGCAAGAAAAATGGTCAAAAGGTGATCTTATTACGTTGGTTGTAATTATTACTGTGGATGTAGACTGAATATACTGCCTGGACTCGTTGTTTATTAAAGATGCTGTTTAAAGGATACGTTATAATTATGTAAATGACAATTTGCTGAAAATGTAGTTGCCCTCAGGCCATATAAAATTTAAGTGAGTTTCTTAATCAGATCAGATTTGGAGAAATGTAGCATTGCATCACTTGCTTGCCACTGGATCCTCTGCAGTGAAAAGGTGCCATGAGTGACAGTCAAAACATCACAATAATTTTTTTAAACACATTTTAACTTTAAATCATTACTTCTAGCCACAAATTAATGAAAGATATGTTTTGCTTGATTGCAGAGTGCATTTTTTTTTTTTTTTTTTTTGTTTGTTTGTTTGTTTGGTGAATACAAATAAATAAGTATATATAATTAATGTAAAGCCTGACTGGTTTAACTGAGCTACAATCTCAATTAGGTGTGTCTATGGTCTATTTCAGAAATAGGTTTGCAGTAATGTATTGCTATTTGCCATAAAGCAAGATGAAGAAGAAGACGTGTCGGGCACCAGCTGTTAAAAACATGCTGAGGACAGTTGGACATTGTGGTCTTTAAAGTCATAATGACGGCATCAGGGATAGACAGAGAGAACATGAGACACGAGAACAACAGAAAAACTTAAACATCCTCCATTAAACTCCTCCATGCAAACATAATCAATCTGTCAAACAGAAATATGATGTGCTGTCACCTCTGGTGTCAAATGAAGGAACTGTGCAGTGAAATAAGCCCTACATCTGTCATCTGACATCACAATCAAAATCATCATCTGATGAGTTTGTGATGTGAGAATGAGACAACAAGATGGGACAAAGAGATGTGACTGACTAATAATTGCAATAAGAGAGCTTTTATCCTACACAGTTTTAATGGTCTAGACTTTTCCCTCTGTCCTTTTCAGCTGCAATCAGTCAGTGCCATCATATAATCACTCATGTGAGCCAGAGTTGCATCATTGCCTTAAAAACCTGAACTTGGAATCCAGTTTCACTGTAAAATGTTTTAAAATGTTGAAGCTGATGTTTCACTAATAGTGTTGGGTCTTGTGTCTGATCACCTGCTTTCTGCTGTCTTTTGTGTTTTGTTTTGACTTTTACAGCTCTCCACGTGCTCATTATTCTCTTCGTCCTGCTGTCTCCACCCTCCCTTGTTTTCTGATTACTTTCTCTCCTGCCTTTTCACCTGTTTTTCGTTAATCTGGTCATTTTCTCCCTTTATTAGTTTCCTCGTTTTGTCAGTATGCGTCGGACTGTTAAAGTTGATACCTCTGTCGTGTCAGTGAGTTTACCTGTGTTAGAAGTTTTGCTTCGTCTCGCCAGGCTCCGCTGCTGGTGACTGTGTGTGGTCTCGCAGCCATTCTCCGAGCGCTCTGGAGAGCGTCTTTTCTGTTTGTCCTCCCTGGATACGGATTTCCTGTTAAAGAAGTAGATTCCGGGTCTCGTAGCTCCCGTGGCCGTGGTGACTGAAACCGGGAGTGTGTAAATACCCATGGAGTTTGAACTGCTTGAAGAATCTTTTTGTTGTTGTTTATCAAGAAAATAAAAGAACGCTGTGTTCCCGCACTTGAATCCTGCTTCATCCCTGACAAAAACTTTTCTAGATTTATTTTGAAGCACATTAAATCAAACCAACCAAAATGTCAAAGGATATGCCAATTAGTTAAAAGTGAGAAAAATACTACTTGGAAGCAACCCTTAGACAAAAATCTAGTTTTTGTCTAAAAACAATCTGTCTCGAAAGAATCAAGTACTTTAAAATAAATATTCTTCTAAAATATATATTGTCGCCACCGGGCAAAGACAACGCAACAAGGGAACTTGGTGAAAGCCCCGAAGGGTGGATTTATTAACAATGGAGTGAATAAAAAGCAAGAAACCAAGGTGCGTGACGGTGCTCGGTGGCTGGTCTTCGGTGCAGCGGTGATCTTCCTTCTCCCAGAGTGCAGGTGAACCGTGAAGCCAAGTGAGATCCAGGTGAGTGGGTGTTGGCGAGGGCAAGCGGTCACGGGCTGAGTTCTGTAAGGAAAAGACAATAAGCATGAGCGTTCGCGGTCTCTTGCTATGGAGTCAATGCTCCGCTACCGTCTCTCTGGTAGCTGCTTTTAAGCTGGATTCTCCCGTGACCGATTGGCCCGCAGCGATTGAATCCAGGTGATCCAGATGAATGCCGCTGATGACACACGGGGAATCCCGCCACAATATATATATATATATATATATATATATATATATATATATACTCCTGTTGCTATACTCCTGTATTCATTTAATGGCATTTTACTGTTTCAGTAAATATGTGCAGTTTTATATTTTAAACCACTGGATGTTGCATGCAAACTATATTTCTTTGTTTAGACATTCTACTTGACATAACATTTATAAACAATGCCGCCTTCATAGTTGTAGATACTATAAATGGGGACACAAAATGAACTAAACGAATAAACTGAAAATAAACCATAGCAGGCACAGTAACAGGTATATTTCTATCTTCAGGAACGGTGTGGTGTGTAAATGAAAGATATAAAAATGAAGCAGTTTGAGTTTGTTTTCCTTTCTGAATTGTGTGGCCTGGTAATTCTCCATTTAGTTTTATCTGACAGAAACCTGAGGTGAGAACAGAACAGGAAAGGCACAGCAAGGTTTTGCTGAACAAACAAATACAGCCCGATTTCACCTCTTTCCCCATGAGGAAATGCAGCCAGTCACACAAATTGCACAAATCAAAGGATTAACCATGTGTGCAGAGAGCTATTCATTTGCGTAAGACTGCATCCAATAAAAGCACTAAGACAAATGATTTATTGGGAGATTGATAGGAATTCATCATTTTAACAGATGCTATTTTATGGATTATTTTAAGAGAATGGTATACATGGATCTTTATACAACATGAAAAAACAGATGCATCATATATTACTCCACTGCCAAAGTATGACAATGAAAATGACACAAACTCTCTTGTATTTCAGCATAATATGCAGAGAAAACTTGAAACTGAACCATTCTGAAACTGACTCCCAAAACGTTTAACTCTGTGGCACGATTAAAAATATGTGAATGTTTTAAACCAGGGGTGCTTTTCTTGTACAATGCTGTAACTCACTGCTTAAATGCAATAAGACTTGCTCAGGTGGTGGAATAGAAACTCACACAAATACAAATTCATCAGTTCAAAGTTGCAGTTATTGTCTTGTAGTACACTTGAACCCAATTAAAAGATGGGTTCAAGTGATCTACAAGTGGTAACTAAATACCTTTTTGTAATACAGAGAAAGTAGGTCAAACATACATTTTTGTTCATATTTACGTAACACTTTATTTTAAGGGTCCAGAATAATGCATTAGTTAAGCATTAATTAATGGTTCATTTGTTCCCAATTAAGCATAAGTTAAGCAAAAATACACTAGTAATTAATGATTTACCTAACATTTTAAGGGCTCAAATTATGCATTAGTTAAGCATAAATAAATTAGTAATTTATAATTGACTTGTTTACAATTATGCATCAGTTACGCATGAACTTGTGTATAACTAATGATTATCTGAACATATAGTAAGGGCATCTTTGTTACAGGGCGGTCCTCTGTGGTGCTGTCCGACCGCCATCAGCGGGAACGCTCTCCTGAATACTAGTTTCCACCCGGACTGTTTTTTCCCGAACACCCGCGGGGATTTCTGCCCCAGGTGTTCGGCTTTTTCGCTTGTATTTAAAGAACGCCCCGAGATCGGCTCATTGCGAAGTCTTGATCTCGTCATCATTTCTGAGCGTTTGGACTATTACCTGGATTGACTCTGGACACTTGACACTTGTTCTTTGACTCTGGATTGTTTATTTCGTCTTTGAAACCTTGCCTGATACCTCGACCTCTGCCTGGACTTTACTTGTGATTACTGCCTGATACCTCGACCTATTGCCTGGACACTTCTTACGATTTCAGCCTGATACCCCGACCATTTGCCTGCCCACGATACTGTCTTTGTCTTGTCTTGTTTAACCATGTCTGCTCCCGATGATTCTCGCCTGTACGACTATGAATGTTCCAATAAAATGTTGCAAATGGATCTACCATCTGCCGAGCCATCATTACAGAAGACTTCGCCGCACACAGATCCAGCGACTATGTTTGAGATGACACTGGAATTAACACGTCTGGGCTCAGTACAAAGCGCTCACCACCAGCAACTGGGTCAGTTGACACGAGTTGCTGAGGATTTAAAACAATCTATGTTAGCGCTCCAATCCTCAATGCAGTCGTTAACCTCCGCCTTCGCCGCCATGTCACCTCTATCCACGCCCTCATCCAGCGTCACCGCACCAGCTGCAGCGCCACCTGTGGCCACAACTAATACCAGCCCCATTGCTTGGATCTCTCTGCCCGAAAAATATGACGGTTCACTGGGAAAATGTCGTGGGTTTCTTATGCAGTGCAGTCTGTACATCACACGTCAGCCTGGGGTCAATCCTGATATCTCCTGGGTCGATCGACAAATCCTATGCTGGTCTTCACGGTGCCATACCCAATGCATGCAACCACTTAAAGCCCCAGGAACTCCACCAACCCAGCTGCTATCCAAGGAGGAGCATTCTGAGGAGGAGTTAACCACTCTACCTATGGAGTATGAGGATCTAAAAGAGGCGTTCAGTAAAGTGAGAGCCACACAACTTCCACCACACCGCTCCACGGACTGCGCTATGGAACTCCTGCCAGGGGCTGAACCACCTAAATGCCGAATCTTCGCTCTATCACAACCAGAGACGGAGTGTATGAACAAATACATAAAGGAGGAGTTGGAGAAGGGGTTCATCCGGCCCTCCACGTCGCCTGCATCCGCTGGATTCTTTTTTGTTAAAAAGAAGGACGGCTCCCTTCATCCTTGCATAGATTACAGAGGATTCAGTGAAGTTACCGTTAAATATCGATACCCTCTACCCCTAGTTCCAGCTGCACTTGAACAACTCCGTAAGGCAAAGGTCTTCACCAAGCTCGACTTACGAAGTGCTTATAACCTCATCAGAATTCGAGAGGGAGACGAGTGGAAGACCGCCTTCTCTACCACACGGGGCACTTTGAGTATCAAGTGATGCCCTTCGGCTTGTCCAATAGTCCAAACGTTTTTCAGTCCATGATCAATGACATCTTCCGTGAAGAATTGAACCAAACCGTAATCGTCTACATTGATGACATTCTGATATATTCTGAGACCTACCAGGAACACATCCAACACGTCAGGCAAGTGTTACGGCGGCTAATCCAAAATCACCTCTACGCCAAACTCTCAAAATGCGAATTTCATCAATCCAGGATCACCTTTCTGGGGTACATCATTGGCCACGAAGGAGTGACTATGGATGAAAGCAAGGTAACCGCCGTGGTGAACTGGCCTCGACCCAAAACTATTAAGAACCTTCAAAGATTCTTGGGGTTCGCCAACTTTTATCGGAAATTCATCCAAAATTTTAGTCAAGTCGCAGCTCCGTTAACTTCTATGACCCGCAAAGGCCCCACACGACTTAACTGGACTTCCCAGGGTGAAGAAGGCTCCAAAGAGCTTAAATCACGGTTCACGTCTGCACCCATCTTGCACCACCCAGATCCTGAGAGGGAATTCACCGTGGAGGTAGACGCATCCAGCACCGGCATCAGGGCCATGCTCTTGCAACGTCACGGCAACCCAGGCAAGCTCTTTCCGTGTGCTTATTTCTCTCGAAAACTCACTTCGGCGGAGCGGAACTACGATGTGGGAGATCAGGAATTGCTGGTGATGAAGGCAGCTCTTGAGGAATGGCGCCACTGGTTGGAGGGTTCCTCGATGCCCTTCCTGGTTTTAACGGACCATCGTAATCTGGAGTACATCAGAGGGGCCAAAAGATTGAACGCCAGACAGGCAAAATGGTCTTTTTTTTCCGCTCGGTTCAAGTTCACCATTACCTATGGACCCGGATCTAAGAACGGAAAGGCTGATGCTCTCTCCCGCCAACATGAGGCAGACAATGAGACAGGTCCACCTGAGCACATCATACCTCCTCCTCTCATCGTGGCTCCCATTCGGTGGGATATCATGTCAGAAATTGCCGAAGCTCAGACACAGGATCCGCCCCCTCCCGAATGCCCTCCAGACAAGACATCTACGAACCTCTACGACAAAGAGTATTACACCATGTCCACCACTTACCTTGCTCAGGCCATCCCGGCATAGCAGCCACTGCTGAAATTGTCAATAACAAATTCTGGTGGTCTTCCGTCACTGCTGATGTCACCCAGTGCATCCGTCACTGTGCCACCTGCAATATCAGTAAGACCAGTCATCAGCGACCAGCCGGATTTTTGCATCCACTCCCCACCCCAGACAGACCCTGGTCTCATATCGCCATGGATTTCGTCACCGACCTGCCCCCATCCAACGGATTCACCACTATTCTCATCATTGTGGACCGTTTCTCATGGCCTGCTGCTTTGTTCCACTCCCCAAACTCCCGTCAGCATGGGAAACGGCTCAGATTGTGATGGAGCAGATCTTTCGTTTCTTTGGCATCCCTGAGGACATTGTTACTGATCGAGGACCCCAGTTCACCTCACGGTTATGGCAGGCATTCTGTAAACATCTGAATATCAACGTCAGCTTGACTTCTGGCTATCACTCGCAATCCAATGGTCACGAGGAGCGACTAAATCAAGAACTAATCCGATTCCTTAGATCCTACTGCCATGAAAACCAGGAGGAGTGGTGCCAATATCTTCTCTGGGCAGAATATGCCCAGAACTCATTGCTGAAACCCTCTACTGGCATGACCCCATTCAAATGTGTGCTCGGTTTTCAACCCCCCATGTTTCCCTGGACTGGTGAACCCACAAACCTGCCTGCATTAGATCACTGGCTACGTCACAGCGAGGAGGAGCAGCACGCAGAACCAGGGCTCAAGCTGATCGTCGTCGTCGACCAAATCCCAACTATGAACTTGGTCAGTGGGTCTGGCTGTCAACCCGAGATCTCCGCCTCCAAAGACCATGCCGAAAACCAAACCCAAGGTACGTGGGTCCTTTTCAGATTCTCCATCAAATCACACCAGTTTCATTCAGATTAGATTTACCCCGCCAATACAGAATCTCACCCACTTTTCATGTTTCCCTGTTGAAGCCTGCTGATGTGCCGGAAGGACAGAGGGGCCAGGACGAGGCTGCCCATCCCGAGCCACCCCCCCTCATCATCGATGGAGAGGAGTTTTATCGGGTTCGGGAGATCCTGGACTTCAGGCGTCGGGGTGCCAACCTGCAATACCTGGTGGACTGGGAGGGATCCGGCCCAGAGGAAAGATCCTGGGTCAATTCACGTGACATCCTCCATCCTAGCCTCACTGAGGTTTTCCACCAGCAACACCCGGAGAAACCTGCACCTCGATCATGTTTCAGACCCCGGCGCCACCCATCTCACTTCCGGAGCCGCTCGCAGGGGGGGGGGCTCTGTTACAGGGCGGTCCTCTGTGGCGCTGTCCGACCGCCATCAGTGGGAACGCTCTTCTGAATACTACTTTCCACCCGGACTGTTTTTTCCCGAACACCCGAAGGGATTTCCGCCCCAGGTGTTCGGCATTATCGCCTGTATTTAAGGAACGCCCCGAGATCGGCTCATTGCAAAGTCTTGATCTCGTCATCATTTCTGAGCGTTTGGACTATTACCTGGATTGACCTTGTTCTTTGACTCTGGATTGTTTATTTCGTCTTTGAAACCTTGCCTGATCCCCCGACCTCTGCCTGGACACTTTATACGATTTCAGCCTGATACCCCGACCATTTGCCTGCCCACGGTACTGTCTTTGTCTTGTCTTGTTTAACCATGTCTGCTCCCGATGATTCTCGCCTGTACGACTATGAATGTTCCAATAAAATGTTGCAAATGGATCTACCGTCTGCCGAGCCATCATTACAATATTAGTCATTATTTACAATGAATTGGTCATTTTAAAACAAACTTTTATGCTATAAACAAAAATACGCTAGTAATCAATAATTAACTGAATGTACAGTAACCACATTTTATCCAATATTAACAACTTAAGACACACACACTGTCATCAGTCCACTATTGAGCCACTTCCTGAGCAGGAGAATACAAGATGTAAAGGAGGGGTTTAAAGATACTGAATCTCAGAACTATTTCAAACAAATAGTTTGAGAATCTCTGGAAAATTAGGTGATATTTAACACATATTTTTTGAAAACAAAATCTTTTTTTTTTTTTTTGCATCTTGCATGCGTATAAGACTGTTGTAGGAGACTTCCCAAACAATATTAGGAGTCTGGGGCACTTTAAATATCTAAACTGATATATAAATAACATAACAGAATCTAAAAAACAGACTTGAGATTAAAATAATAGCAGATTTGCTTCATTTTAAATTATTATTAACTTAATGCTATGGTAAAACCAACGTTCAGATATATTTATCTAACAGGGGCGGAGTTCGGCACTAAAATCCACCGGATTACAAAACAGTTGGGACACTAAACAAATTTTGAATAAAAACTGAATGCAATGATGTGGAGATGGCAAATGTCAATATTTTATTTGTAATAGAACGTACATGACAGATTAAAAGTTTAATCCGAGAAAATGTATCTGTTACGTTATGGCTTGTTCGGCTGTCTGGGCTGCTGCGAGCGATATCGCGATCCCGCTTCATCAGCGGACAGAGGC
>JAUMHG010000072.1:5042797-5059480 GCA_032359395.1 Enteromius anoplus | reverse complement strand
ATGTCCATGTACTGAACTGTTATTATTCAACCATGCCAAGGTAAATTCAGTTTTCCATTCTATGGCACCTTTAACTACAATTCTGTCATTATTTTGCTAATATTTCCCCTTATGTCCTTCCAAACCTGTTAGACCTATAAACCTCCGTTATCTTGATCTTGAAGATGTAAGTTTAATAAGTTTCATCTAGTTGAAAGATCCTCAAATGATCATTTTACTTATGATTGAATTTTATTTTATACTACAGGCTAGCTGTTGTCTTTTAAAGTGTGTTGTTGTTGTTGTTTTTTTTTTTTTTTTTTTTTTTTGTTAAATGCAGGGTAAGCGATTTTTCCAAAATGCTTTAGTAAAACAAACAAACTTGCAGCCAGTCAGCAGTAAGGGGCGTGTCCACTAATGATGCGAAAGAGAGAGCGCATTCAGTGAACAGCCAAGCTGAGCGACAGCAAGATAAATAACAAAAAATAAAATTGTTTGCAGAACGATAAGGCAAGAAGTAGGACCCCTTAAGTTTTGAGCTTTTCATTTGACTAATTTGTTCAATAAGGCTCATTCATTCAGGAACGAAATGCCACTATTGTGAGTCGCTCGAAGATGCGCAAATGTTATTACCTTGTTTGTTGTCGCTGGCAGAGCAAAAATGGTCAACAACTTGTAAGTTACTTAACATTTTCCCCCAGTTTCACAGACAAGGCTTAAGCTAGTCCCAGACTAAATAACTGTCTCAGTTAAAAATATCTTGCTATGACATATCTTAAAACATGTCAGTGTCTTTGTTCTTTGTTAAGATGCACACCTGTAATTTTCTTATAAGGCATTTTTGTAAAAGTTGCTTAAATATCTTAATTTAACTAATGCCTAGTCTTGGCTTGAGCCAAGCCCCGTTTGTGAAACCGGGCCTATATGTTTTCTTGTTCATTAAGCCATTGTATAAAATCATTACCAATATCACTGCTTCTTTCAGAATATCTTTAACAAACGTTTGTATTAGTCTGAAACACGGCTGGTATTGTATTGTTCTTGATAGCCCACTTTTTATCCTTTTTGAGACTACATGGTTGCCTTCACTTCCATTATATGGACAAGCACAAACCTCAAATTTCTCCTTTGACTGATTTTTTTCATTTTGGAGTGAACTATCTCTTTAATTATAATTTAGAAAGTTATGAGTTTTAGAACTTTAATCTGGAAAGATGTCCACCAAGCTCAAAGCTCATGCGGCAGTGTTTGAGTCAGTGTTTGAGTCACACTGAGCTGTTCTCTCATATTATGAATCAAACTATCCATTATTTCGTCTCAGCTCAGTTTTTGGACATGTTTTTGACTGTAATTGTATATCACGCTGTGGATGTCCCTGACTTTCATTCTCATTTCCATGAAAACCTGATATCTCCTCTCTCTGGTTAAACAATGGACATCATGGTGCTGCCATTACGTTTCTCTAGAATCGTGTTTTTGAATCGGCTTTCCTCGGCTGCGAATTAGGAAAAGGGATTCTCTTTAATTCAATCGAAAATTGTCAAATAAGTGGCAGATGGTGGCTTCAGTTGGAGAGAAGGACGAAAATTTAATTTCTGTGCCATCTATAATCCCTTTCCCTTCAGTCGCCTCTGCAGCCCTCCACTCCAGCCCCTTCCAACTCCATCATGCTGTGAAGCTGCCTAATTCAGCCACACAGAACACAACATAAAAATCAAGGGCAAAGCCTTGGTGCCTCTTATACTGTCAACCTCTTACATAAACCACCGACTTTTTATGTAATGACATAATGCTGGGACGATACTAGATTTCTTTTCCAGAGCAAAATGGCTTTGGGTATTTCAATGAATTATCTAATAGAACATTTCCTTGAAATATTTCCTTGAAGACTACAAGGTGAGCAATGCATCTTCAAAGTACATTATGCAAGCTGTAGTGCAATAGTTTACTTCCACCAGCCCTCTTGTATCCTGATAGACTTATTTTACTCCCCATATAACCATGCAGTGCATGCATAAGACAGTCATGCATTCTCTATGACTAACAAGGGGAACATTCGCAAGATTGTATTCTTATTTTCAAGGCTTTAGTGAAATCACATTTTGTGGCTATGCCTCCTATTTTTGCTTGTTTATGAAGTGCTGACACATGACAATTGATAGTCATACTGTACACCTAGGGAACCTTATTGTTCTTGAGTGCAGGTGGTTTTAATATCTCATCTTTTTTGCAACCCACATGCTCTGATTAAAATAGATGTTCCATGTAACATTTCCTCAGGGGTAATTAATGTTTTTCACTCTAATGAATAAGTGTTTACACAGGTGCTTAACGTAAGATGTAATAATCTTTCTATGAGCCTCACCGGCAGAGGTTATTAATAGGGCATGCGAGAATATTAATCGAGATGAATAGATTTAAGAAGCATGTTGTTATAATCATGTTGCGTGACAGCGGGAATCTTTTATTTTGTTTTACAAGAATAGGATGATTGACAGTATTGATTGTTTAAAAAAAATCCTTGTTTTAATAACTCATGACTAATGACTTACAGGAAAGTAATGACTTTCCAACAATAGTGGGTCAAATTTAGTATTTCAATAGTATGCATTGTATATACACTATACAGTATACTGTTTGTACACACAAATGTGTTTTGTTTTTTTTCATTATTCATTTATAGACATTTCTCTATACATTTTACTTTGCTATTTAATCCGGACAGACCAAGCATAATATTGAACATGTATTTAATTTATTTCCTTTCAGAAACTGGTTATAAATTAATGGAAAAAGGAAAAAATTGCAACAATCAAGGTCACAAAATGTCACCACCTTTATAATGAAGTACAAGCATAAGATTTGACTTTCTTGAGAATCCTTCTCAGCAAGCTAGAAGCCTGAAAGATTGATATATTCGTGTCAGAGGAGTCATCTGACATTCTCAGAAGTTTCATGATTTTGGAATATTCCTACACATCACTCACCCCCTGCAAAGTATCTGAAATGTATATTTATATTGGCATGCAGTGCAGTTGCATTGACCTCCATAAAAGACTCTTCAAAATGTTATCAGGCTTTATTGAAAATATTTTTTAATATTTATGTATTTTGTTACTTGATGCTCTATAGAGTGAAATACATGTTGACCACTAAAGCATGCATTTTTGCAACATTTGTATTTTTATAACTTTTTTTTTATTGATATTATTTTAATATATTTTTCTAGTACTCGTTTTTGAGAATTGTGGTAGAATAATAGTCACATACACTTGGAAGTCAGCAGTGGTGTCAGTGACCATATTGTTTGACTTTGGCATGCAGGGAGATTCAATTTGTGAATGAGTTCCTGCCAAACCTTCTGCAGTAATTCTGAGTAATTTAGCCCATACTGTATTTAGTGAAGAGACATATAGTATTACATTTCTTAAAACATGTGTTGCAGTAAGTCTCTGGGGGTTCAGCATTGTTTAGGATATTCCAAAACCTTTTTTTGTAAACATAAAGTTATTGCAGTGTTCTTGGTCACAATGGTTGAGCTCCAGGTAGGGTATCCCAGCCCTGTGGCCAAGGAGCATGTGGAGATTCATTTGAAAGCTCCTGCCTTGATGGACAATGTTTGGTAACCGCCTTATTTAAAGCAGAAAACTCTGCATTTCAAACAGATCTGTTCAATATTTCTTCACAAAGAATTGCCATATTAGAAGAAAGTCTGTGGAGCTCTTACTTTGAACATTCACAGATGCAAGGAATATAAAGAATATTAACTCACCTTGACTTTTTTCAAACCGACAGCGAGGGAGAGCTCATTTCAGAGCTGTTGGCGCTTTAGATCTATCTGTCTGTCTGTCAGTCTGTCGATCTATCTATATGTCTGTAACGGATCAGAGGAGACGAGAACAAGCGGATCAAAATGCATGCTTTATTATTAAATACAGGGTAGAAACAGGCAGAGTAGTGGCAACGTTAAACAGGTATATCATAAGCAAAAACACAATAATAGTCCAATGGGCATAGCAGAGGTCGGGTGAATGGCAAAAAGTATTTAGAAGGGCAAGGCAAGAGCGAAAATATGGCGCAGGCAAAACCGATAGCACTTAATACAAACGAGACAATAGAAAGGCAGTGGGGAAAACACCTCAATGATCGCTGACAAGTGCAACACAAACAACTCCTTAAATACACGTGATAACAAGACAAGGGGGGAGGAGGAACTAATTAGAAACCAAGCTGGGACAAACAAGTTGGGAGGAGACAAATGTTCATAGTAAAAGTCCTTAACAGAGACAGGGAGAGACACGCAAACACTAAACACAGTCCGGACTGGAGTGCACTCTGAAGGCTTCAGAGGGTATCTCCAGTGATGATCGTAACAGAGCCCCTCCCCTAGGGGTGGTTTCCAGAAACTTCTAACAGAGTCCAGAGAGGCAATGGAGCAGAGGTAATACGAGTAGGCCAGGAGCAATGGAGAAACTGTCATCCTTGTGAACCATGGCGGTGACTCCCACCAGGGCAGAGACACCTTGGGGTCCAAGGTGGAGCAGGCGGGACAGAGATAGTCCGGGGCAGAGCAGATGGCAGGAATATCCTCCAGGATGGAGCAAACAGCAGAGGCAAGACATACACCCAACAGGGCTGAGCAGGTGGATGGAAGACCCCCCCCCCCCCAGAGTGGAGCAGTTGGCCCGGAGAACCTCCAGGATGGAGCAGGAGGAATCGGAGCTCACCAGGGAGGAGCAGGCACAACGGAAGACCAGAGTGGCACGGGAGACCAGGGCAGAGCTGAAGTGACTATGAGAGAGAGCATAGAGAGGTTTATAAAGGCCTCCTCGACCGGGACTGAGCAGGCTACGTGGTAGTAGATGGTCTCCATGCTCAGGACAGGAAGAGAGTTTGAGGTCAGCCTCCATGACCGGGAACAGGGCAGCAACGGCCTCCTTGGCCATGACAGGGCACTCACAAATTGCTTCCATTACTGCGGCAGGGCAGGACAAGGATTCAATGACTTGCATTGCCATAGCTGGGCAAGACGAAGACTCATAGGCAGCTTCCTTAGCCGTTGCAGGGCGAGGCATGAGTTCTATGGTGACCCCAGTGGCAGGAACTGGGCAGGACAAGGGTTCAATGACCTCCATGGCCGGAACTGGACCTGATCCAGGCTCAGAAACAGCCTCCATCGCTGTGGGAGGCCAGGCCAAGAGTTCCATGGCCTCCGTGGCTGGGACTGGGCATAATTATCCTTTTGGAGGCTTTCAGGGCCGTAACTGAGCCAGGCGAGGGCTCATGGGTGGTCCCTAAGGCCAGAGCTGAGCCAGACAGAAGGTTCAGGGCTTCTGTTGCCAGAACAGGAGGAAGAGGGCAAACTGAGAGTTTGTGAGTAGCTTCAGTGATCTTGACTAGGGGAGTTGATGATCCCTGGTCAGCGTTCCTGATGGGTACAGTCAGTTTCAGGCTGGATGCCATCCTTTTGCACCTGAGGAAGGTCTGGGTGTCCTCAAATACCATTCCCACGAAGCTCAGGGACATAGGAGAGAATTCCTGGGGAGCTGTGGACTGACGTTTGACCTTTGTATCGGCAGCTATCTTGTGCAGTGGCTCGGGAATGGCGGCCATCTTGTGCAATGACTCAGGAGCGGGGGCCATCTTGTGCAGTGGTTCTGGGTGGTTTGGCAAGCGAGGACTAGGATTAGGTTGGTTTGAAACTACGCATGACTGTTCATTGTGTTGAGACAAGGAGGAGAAAAGAATGGAGTACTTAACTGGATGATGATGGGTGAGGTGGTCTGCAGCGTCTGATTATCGGCTAGGCCCGTACTAGATGCTTGCAGTGTTGTCGAGCAGTCAGACGTCTCATCATCACGCTCCGGCTACGCCGCCATCTAGCCTGTGAATCTGAATGTCCATCCTTTACTCCCACGGTGAGTGCGGATCCCACGCACATCAGGACAAAGTCAATGAACACATCTATCTACACATCTATCATCTCTACATCACCACAGAAAGAAAGATGAGGGAGAAAAATATAGATTCTGTTGAACAAGGGGTTTTATCAGGAGGAGTTGAGGGGTCTCTCTGAGTGAATTATTCAAAGGCAGCTACAGAGGTGCACTCTGAAGGAGGGGTCAGCACTATGAAAGAGTTCCCTTATCACCCTGATTCTCAAACACCACTCCAGCCCTCTGATTTAGCCCCCTGGATTTAGACCTGGTGGAAAAAGAGGCCAAGGTACATAGCTTGACAGCCTCAAAGACTGAAACAGAGATGTAGAATAAAGATTTAACTTGTGGACACACATCAGTGGGGAGATAAACTAAAAGGAAGAGAGAGCATTGCAGCTACAGTAAAACTTCTCATAATTTGCAGAGGTGCAGTGTGATGCAATGTTATGTGTGTGTGCTTTTTGATATGGATCACCAGCAGTAATTCTCAGGATACTCAATGCAATTCACGACATATTCATTAAGATAATTATTTTAAATTGAACTAAACTCATTGTCTTCCAGTGCACTCCTCGCTGCTATCTATTCCTCATTAGCTTCAGGAATCATTCAATTTCAAGAATAATATGTCTCATAATAGCACATTTTTAAATAATTGCATAATAATGGTTGATATTGATGACAGTCAGTGATTCATTAGTGGGAATGACCTGCTGAATAATGATCTAGGGACATGAACACTACTACTGTAGGAAAAATTCATATTGAACTTCTTGACTACAGCCGGGTGTGGTTGCATTAGAAACACACTGGTTGCTGTATTCAATTGCATAAGCAAGTACTTGTCAGTCCATTCTGGAGCTGATGATTTCAGTCTATTTGTGATTTTGCCTTTTTTTGGTTTGGAGAATGGCATGTTGACAGTGTAAAATGCATCACACTGATTGTAAAACAGTATGATAGACAGTTGAAACCCTCCACAGTATAGGGTGGGTGTTTGAGTCATCGTTAATGCATATATAATATCATCAATGTGGAATATTCCTTTTATCATTTAGCATAGTACATAATGCTAATATTGTGCCATCTCTAACTGTAAACACTTGTTTTAAGAAAATGATTCCCCCACACTGCTGTCACTATATTACGAAATACTGTACATAAAAATACAAATTTCAACAGGTGTCATGTGACAGGGATCCTCACAGCCTTCTGAAACCTCCCCTACACACACTCCTTAATAAAATACAACATATTAAAACTATTTATATAGAACTAAATGCTGATACTGATAGTTAAATAAAGACACTTTAAAAGAAAGCTATACTGGTTCCTGAAGAAAAGTCTTAGTGTTTGAAAAAAAAAAAAAAAAGAGAGAGAAGAGAAAATAAATAAATTGCAGTCACATTATACACATTTTGTTGGAATGACATAAAAAATATGTAGTCACCCTTTCAAAAAGAAAAAAGAAAAATCCTTCAATTGCATTGCTCAACCTTGCAGAAGACATTCAATGTAAAGAATGCATTAAATCAGTGTAAGATTATGTCTGCTGCTGTAAAGTGCTTTAACCGGTGCTGAATTCTGACATGATCTGCAGACTGTATACATCTGTTGTGTCATCCTCTGGGAAGTTTTTTTATTTACTTTTATATAAGATGTTGTGATAGATTTTGAAGAGGTATTTTGATCTTTGAACTAATGTTTCAGCTAACTGATAAACATAGAGAAAGAATGTTTAAATTCTGCTTTAAGCTTCCAGATTTTTGGAATGCAAAATCTATAACATCTTACATAAACGTAAATAATTCTAGTGATGCTACATGATTTAAAACCATGAGCTATATTTCCCCTTTTCAAAGACACAGCTCCAAGGTTCATGAGTCATTAGCAGGCTCACATGGAATCTGCACAAACAGAACTCTTCAGAAGGTTCCATATAGATTTTCAAAGATTCAAACTAAATTCAAACAGTTCTAAACATTTCTTGCACTTTGTTTGTTTATTACCTACTTTGACAAAACTTTTTAAACACACGTTTTAACTTTTGTATTAATTCTACAGAAAATTACAACAGTTAGCACAACAAATACTTTAAAAACTCTTATAAGCGATTAACAAGTAATGTGTGTGTGGTATGGTTTTTGTCTTTTGATGTCTGAAAAAAATACAATAAAGATACAATAAAGACTCCAACACTTGTTCATCTTTGCAGAGCCATCTTGGAATGTTTTATGTAGCTTTAACAAAATGTCACATTTCACTTCTCTGTAATGAAGCATGGCACACTGATTAAGCAGGCCTAAATGAGATCTGAAAGGCGTAAAGCCGAGGAACAGCTGCTAAAAAACTGACACAGCCTCTGATTTTGATCTCTGATGGCAAGCTGAATGTCAGGGTATTAAGGTGAGGATGTATTCAGGATGCAGAACTGCATTTTAAAGTTAAATAAAAAAAAAAAACCTATATATAATTTCTGTAAGTACACATAACACCCAGCTGAGTGAATTTCATAATCCAGAATAGACTTAAAATTATTAATATGTAATAAAATTAATAATGCTCAATAAGTTGCCTCACATATAAGTCTCCAAGTTACAGGAGTCAGTGGTTCATGAACAGAATGGTGAATAGAAGCAGAATTTAAAATATATATACATATTTTTTATAAATGTATTTTATTTATTTTTATATGTTTTTAAATATGTCCATCTTAAAATACGAAAATATCAGCATAATGATATGTTATTAGGAAAGTAAGTATAATTAATGATCTAATGATTTAAGTCTTATCAAAAAAACTTGAATAAAATAAAAATAATATAAATAAAATATCCTCGATTCAGTTTCATGTGGGCCAATTCAATTCAAATGTATTACACTTGTGAATTGAAAAGGAGCCAGTTCTTCAGTTGTGGATTTTATGCCAACGCTGAGGGATATTTTATTTTCTCATTAATTCATAAGATACTTTAAAATTAATAGGTTTTCCAAATGTGTTTTCTTTTAGAGAAGAATAATACTGCTCAGTTTAACTGGCACTTTCCCCAACTTTTACCCAATAAGAAATTTGCAGATCTGCACAGGTTTCAAACACCGAGGAAATGTTAAATCTGATATCATGTGTTTAATCCATTATTGATGAATCTTCTAACACTTTTTACGACTCAAAAAGTCTTTTTATATCCCTCCCACTCTCTTTCCTCGGGATGCGATGTTTTCTTTCATCAGCGCTGATGAACTGACAGCGGATCGACTGATGTGAAGTTTGTGTTGCGTCACAGCGGGGATGTGAGCGCGAGCGGCTCCACACACTTTGACGCGTGGCGCAGTGTGGAGTGGTTCCGCGCATTCACCTCTGTCTGTGAGGCTGAACTGAGGATACTCCATGCGTAACGCGTTTGCTTTACTTCTCGTTTGCCGCGCAGTAATCCAGCCGGGTATCATCGGCGCTTCTTAGCCTTTCTTAAGGAGTACCTTGAATTTCCGGAAGCAGAAAATAGCAGAAAGATTTCCTCTGTGGCAGTTGCACTTGTGAAGAGCGCTCGTCTCGTCTCTGGCATTGTGGAATGGCTGGAGAGATGCTGCTGTTACAGTGGCAGACGCGAAGAGACTGAAAACTGTGGGAAGTCAAACAGGTAAACGAGTTTGAGACAGAACAACACTAATTGTTTAAGGCTATTTTAAAAGAAGAAGAGATGTGACGCTTTATATTTATGTGAGATATTATTTCCTGTTGCCTGTTGTTTAATGGGCTGAGAAACGTTTGTTATTTTTACAGTTACAAGAGTAATAGGATTTTGGTAGATTGTTCACAGACAGAATCATATTCTAAAATAAATAAATGTTGGTTATGTTAGTGGACCCATTTTTTAATTGGGTCTAGTTTTAAAAATGAAGGTTGCAATTGGGTTTCACAGGAAAATCATTCCAAGCTCCACAAAGTAGTTTATTCTTTATTCTTTAGGAAACTATCAATATAAAGAACTCATAACCTATTAAATAAATCTTTTTTAACCTCTTCAGAACAACATAACGGATTGAAGAACCTTTGAGGAACCTTTATTTTTTGCTGTTGCAAACTCATCATTCAGATTAAAAATTGCGGTCTCCATTCCACTTTTCATTTCATTAATATTGCATAATTAGTCCACATTCTTAGATTATCTATTCTTAGAATCTCTACTTTTTTACAACCATTCTTAGACAGTGAACCTCAGCAACATTAACATCTGTCCAGACACTGCCATGCTGCAGTCTGTGGTCCTCTCTCAGTTATTCATCTGTGAATGTGTTATAAAATATAGGTCTTGGAAGAACTGGTGTAAATCTGTTCCAGTCTGTCTGACCACTAAAACATATTTGTGGAATAACATTAAAAATGCATCCTGCCTGCCAAATTACTATTTCACTTGTATTACTTGTGTTTATGATGCCACTAGAGATGAACCCTATTTTTAATGATGTAAATTAAATAACTTTACAGCCATGTTTTAAGCAATATTGATTTATTAATTGATTGATTGATGTTTTTGAATGAATGGACTACTTGCCAAACTGACTTCCCTCTTGAACAAGCCTCATTATGATTAGAGGTTTTTGACATAGGATTTCAAATGAAGAATATCTCACATGAAAGTTGTGTTTCTTGACTTGACTTGATTTAAGTCTTCCACAATGCCTCATCCAGTCTATCTACCTCTCTCCCATAGTTATTCTGAATATTAAATTCTTGCAATCAAATAAGACAATGCATCTGATTTCTCATTGTACGGTTTTATGTGTTAAACCTGTATTTTGATTTGAGTAATCACAATCTTTACAGAATTAGAATATCTAATAAGAGTATTTATTTTTTCATGTTGGGTGTTATTTTCTATAAATTTGATATAGAGCGTTAGGCAGTATATGTTTAAATTCAGGCATTGTTTGTGGAAGGAATAAATTCCAGAATAAAAATGAGCACTCATTCATACACAGCAATAATTTGCACTAGACGTAGAGGCAGTTTTTGCTGCACTCTGCTGGCTTGTCAGAGGACAAAAAACACTGGATGATTTCTCAAAGCATCATTAGGGAAGCCAGATTGTTTGCACACACCTCTGTGTTGGTGCAAGTCAAGGGGGAAGAGACAAGGAGAAAGGCTTGTCTTCTGTGACATATTACATTTCTCCCTTCTCCCAGCATTGCTTGTTGAGTCACAGAGAGCTGATGTTTATATGCAGCAGGTCGAGGCTGAGGTGTGAGATGTGCCACACCTGCTGGATGTGTGCTTCAAATCCCTGCACCACCAATTTCACAGCCAAATAATGCAGTTTTAGAGAGAAAAACAACAGCTGCATGAATAGTTTCAGTCTGAGTGCACACCTCTGTCATTAAACAGAAGGAATAAAGAATATTTGTGGTCCCATGCCACATATTCTGTCAAAAATGATTTCAATTTATCTCTGTGTTGGCAAAAACAAGCAACAATTGTGCTGATGCATATAAACTTACAATGGAAGTTTTCTTGCAATCTTGACCCATAGACGTCTATTATACAGGAGACAGTTGCATAGTTTGAACAAAAGTGTGAAGGCAAACCAGCAAATTCTCTATTGGTGCTTCATTCAAAATTCAGTCATATCCAGCTAGATAAATCTTGTAACTGTGCTTTCTTGGCTCTTTTGGATGCTGAACATAAATTTTTCATCCACACCCTCTAGATTAGAGTTCAGTTCGAGTGCAAAATATCAGCAGCAGAAGCTTTACACGCTCCTCGACCGTGTTGTCAACTGCTACTCTGAAATGTTGCTGAGGTTTTTACAATGCCACAGTTCATTTTTGCACTCTGAAGGGACCGCTTGCCTACAGGTGAAATCATGCTTGGGTTTACAGAGAAACTCAAGATGCTGTTTGTGGATCAAGTGAAGTCAAGGGAACCAGATAAAAGATTTAGAGTGTTACTTTCTGCCCACGATGGTGCAAGACCTGGGAAGAGTGGGTGTCTGTCTCATTTATGTTTTAAAAGCTCAGAGCACGCATACTGTATATTTCGTGTGAATCCCATGAACAGCAGAGTGGAGGTTCTATTAATACAGACATCATTGAAAAATTGATGGATTTCTAGACAGAGGTAGCACCAAGGTCAAGCGCACGTCGGCACTTTCTTTAAAGCCAGACACTGCATGTTTTCCGGAATCTTGGTCATAGACATGTTTTTTGAGGTGTACGAATGGGAGTTCTGTGCCTTATTCTTGCTCTCTTTTGTCAGATTGCAGTGCAAATATGAATGTCTGCAAATATTCCAGACAGATCCAATTTCTAAAGCATAAAAAATGCCATACTTTTTTTGTATGGCAACGAGCAGAGTTAAGGCATCAAGCAGAATTTAAAGGACATAGAATTTCTCTGTGGGCTCATTTTCAGCTCAGATTGTTGGCTGTGAGCGCTCGGTCCGCAGCATTACAGCAAGACATATATCGCATGTCATGTTCACAGCTTTAAAATGCATTCACAAGCCATAATGGATGAACTGCCAATCACAAAAACAAAGCAAACATTTAAAGGGCAAATTGCATGCATGAATCCTGATAGAATAGACAAGTTTTAACAGAGGTGTGTGACACTTATGCTGTCATTTTCTAGTTTAATGTTAGTGTCATTTATTGATTTTGTGTGGAGGCACAATAGCTGGTTAATGATGCTTTTTCTTGTTTTTGTGTGTACAGATTTCTCACATGTGGATGCCTGAGTACTATTTCATTCTTACAATGGGTCAAAGTTTGGCCTGGAAAATTAACCCCCCTGCTGTTAGAAATGTTGCAACCTTATGTGGGAAAAAAGGCTTTTATCCATTGACAGCTACTGAAAAGTAAAAAGCAAAAATAAATAAATAAATAAATGTAGCAGCATGATTTGCAACTGTCTAAGATGAATGGCATTGCTGTGACAGAGATGTGTTATTTGTGTCCTGTCAAAAGACTTTACTCGGATAAGTAAAGATGTGTGGTTATCATGACACTTGTTGGCTATATGTTAGGTTTAATTTGTCCTTCATGTCAGTCCCTGCTCATAGGTCTACAATTGGTGAGCATTCAAGCATTTGATTTTTGTATTGGCTATAAATTTAAATTTGCTATGCTGCATAAAGCCACTGCTTATTGGATGAGCATTGTGAGGTGAAGCCCCATTGAACATGGTCATTTTCAGCCCTTAGCATTTGCACTTGGAAGTGCTTTAGGAAAATAAATAGGGATGTTACCCTATGGTACCAAAGCTAATTAAGAATATCCTTTTAGAATCATGCTACAGATAACACCTAATAAAATATCACATAAATTAGAGAGTACAGTGCACCTGAACTGTTTTCATCTTTACAACATGTTAATGTTGTTTTGCGGTCCTTAAATTTCATTAGGGAGTCCCAGAAGTGTCATGTGACGTTTACGACTCATCCATGACATTTAAAGGTGTAGTTCACCCAAAAATTAATCACCCTCATGTTGCAATAGAGATTTTTTTGGGGAAAAAAAATCTAAAATAACATAATTTACTCAACCATTCTTCTCCCCCAAGTAACTTTTGGAGAAAGGGGAGAAAAACGGCTGAGTAAATGATTTTAGTTTTGTATAAATTTAAAAAAAAAAAGTTTTCTTGTAGCATTGCAAAACTGAAGTTTAGCCACTGTTGTCACATGGACAGTTTTACTAGGTTTCTGGATCTGGGAACAATTCAGATGTGTTGCTGCCTATGGAAGGCCAGATAGCTCTCAGATTTCATCCAAAATGAATTTGTGTTTCAAAGATGAAAGGAGGTCTTGCGGGTTTGGAACGACGTGAGGGTAATTAACAGAATTTTTGGGGTGAACTAACCATTTAATTATTCATTATTCCAGATGCGTAAAACCATTGTTCATCTTCAGATCACAAATTAAGATATTTTTCATGAAATCGGCATGAAATCGGCATTTCTAAACCGGCAAAGACAGTAATGGGAGTCTCACAATGCTTCTCAAAGACTGACACAGAAGAGAAGAAATTATTGGTTACACTTTATTTGATAGTCCATTTAGACATTCTACTTGGGGTGTAACGATACGCCTATTTGTATTGAACCATTAGGTTCAAATGGGTACCTTTGGTTCGGTACCCATTACAAACCGAACGATTAAAAAAAAGAGAGAATAAAGTGTGTAAAATATAATGTTTTCTGTGCTACGCTCAACAAGACACCACAAACGACGGGACAGGCAATGTGCTGACTGCGCCTCCCACCCCCAAACAGACGAAAGCTAGAAACACGCACATTACAAATTATCCCTGCGGCATTCAGGTTGGCATTTCCAACGGATTAGTTACTTACTGTTAGTTTGTTAGATTGTCTAAAGTGGACCATCAAAACAAAGGGTTACCAAATTATTGTATTATTATAATTTTATTTATTTTTATTTTTTTGGGGTTTCTTTGCACACACAAAAATATTCAAGCTACATAAAATTACCACTCAAGCAAAACTATTTTAACAATTTCTTTATTATCATTGTGGCACTTAAATTTAGTAGTTGTGTTTCTGTCTGTAGAGGGTCAGAAGGCTCTTGGATTTCATCAAAAATATTTTAATTTGCGTTCTGTAGAAGAACCGAATGTCTTACAGCATTGCATGAGGGCACATAATTGAATTGAATGGACTGCATGAACTAGACCTTTTCCTTTTTATTAGTTGACATGTTAAAGATCATGTGCATTGTTTTGGGGGGATTTTTAGAGACTCTTTCTGCAAATTAAATTGTTGCACCAGTAAATTGTGACTTTTCAAAGTGTTAATATAAATTAATCTTTGAAGAATTCACTTAAACAATACATTTAAAATTAAAAATAAAACTATCCTAAATTGTCCCATACACCATTTTTGCCACAATCTCTATCCTCTACGTTCCTCTACTAATATGAGGATTACTGAATGACAAAATAAGGAAATTCGTACACCAGGAGTGCTATAAAGGCTGCAGATGGCTGAAACCCAAGGCTCAGCCCAAACTCAGACTTAGAACCTTCAACATGATTGTGTGGTGGGAAGTACAAATTAAGGAAAAAGAGGAGGAGAAGGGGAGGCGGAGGGATCAGTCACCAGGATGGAGCAATATACATGCTTATGCTTATACAATTGTAGTCACGATTGGCAGCACTGAATGATAAGGGTCTTTCCAAATTTATGCTTGGAGCTTGAATTTGTGTGCTTTGATACTCTAAAAATTGCATGTATTCTCAAGTGGCTTGCTGTTGAGTGAACATTAGTTGTACATACATTATTGAGGTGCATAAATGGGTTCACTACAGATAATGGGGACTATGGCAAGTCTCAGACCCCACTGCTCTTACAAATGTACACTATAAAGGGTGTAGTGTATGATTCATTTAAAAATGGAAAAAGTATTAGGGATTCATTGAATCACCTACTTAAGCACTTATTCTAAGACACGCATTTATTCAGGAAGTAAACATTGTTTGCAGCAGATTGATTCGATGCTGACTTCATTTGGAAATATTTATGTTGGTAGAGCAAAAAACACAATATATTTTAACTAGAATTACTGTCTCTAAAAAGCGAAAATAATTCTCAAATGATTAATTTACACATTAACTGGTTACTCAACTGATGTATACAAGCAATATCTTGTATACATCATCTGCATTCGTGGCCATATCAGCATGATTCTGCTTTTGGAACTTTTTTGCTGTGAGAACAACAATGAAACAAAACAGCTGCTGATATCATCATTGATGCTTAATATAGAGTGATGGATTCATGACGTATTTTGCAGCTAAAAATAATAATAATAGCAGCGTTTTAGCATTTACTTTGGTTCTATCATCCTGAAGTCAGGGTTTTGTTTTTGGAATGGGCTTTTGGTTAAATGCAAATTTACATGAAAGTTTTATTTGTTACTTGTCTTGAAAAAAAGCTAAATGGGACTTGAGAGGTTGTCAGAGGCATTAAACATCCTCACAGTGAACAGGTCAACTCAACAAACCTTATTCATTTGTAAAGGTTTTTATGATAAGCAAAATGTTTTAAAAAGTTTTGTTAATCACAGAGCTCATTTTATGCAGCAACCCTTAAAGAAAAATAATCCTTTTGGGTTTTTGTAGAGAACTGGTAAGCTACAAAATGCTAACTTTAAGGCTGGCTCTACAAAAACACTGTACATCATCACTGCAGGACTTTATTAACTTCTTGTTTGCAGAGCTGTTCAATATCACTCTTACAATTTTGCTGTTGTACTGACAGAATCTTATTTATAAACTTCATTTTAGTTTCATCTTTAAAGAATATACTGTACAGAAAAGAGGAAATAATTCTGAACTGCTTGAGTAATCTTGTGTTAGACCAGATGTGTAAGAGCTAGTTGCCTGAAGTCTCCCCTCCAGATGATATAGCTGTGAAGACCAGAGAATGATATAAGAAGATTTGTACCTTGGGTCAAGGTCTTAACCAACCTTGTGTGATGTTGGGAGAAAAGGTTTATTTAAGCAAAGGCTCTAATTATAGCCACAGTCAGCTTTTCTTTTTTTTTAAATGATCATAGATTAAAAAATATGTTTCATAGAATCTGCAGTAAAGTATGTCTAAGGCATTGCTTAGACTTAAGGTCTGTTTGATGGTTATTGATCGAAACACTTTTTTTTTTACATTACAGGAATAGATCACACAAAACGTCTAGGTTACTATCGTAACCCACGTTCCCTGAAGGAGGGAACGGAGACGTTACATATGGGAACTCGCC
>JAUMHG010000072.1:5016229-5042697 GCA_032359395.1 Enteromius anoplus | reverse complement strand
TTAGTTTTAGTAATTACTGCCAATGCAACATTTCTCATTTTCATTTAAATATTTAATATTGTACTTTATTTCAGCTTATCGAAACTATTTGTATTCTAATATTCTTTAGTAACAACACTTCATCAAATAGGTTGTTGTGCTTGGACTATATTATAAATAATATATTAAAAATAATACATTAGAAATACATTTATTCCACACTAAGTGTAGATACATCTATTAACATATTTACTGACATATTGTTTGAAATATACTGATATAAAAAAATATAATTAAACTTTATTTGAAATACTTGCACATTGCACATTTTTTTCACTGTTTATGAGGACTTTATGGTATTATTCAATATATTTAAAGTGTACCTGAAGTATACTTGCTATAGTTCCACTTTACTACACTCAGATTTACTTCAGTATACGATATCTTTAGCCAGACCTCAACAGCACTTCTGCACAATTAAATTACATTAAGTACAAAATGACACTCTAACAATTACTGGGCTGTTTCAACACAACCTTGGGTCAAATATGGACTAACCCAACTGTTGGGGTAAAATTTTATTTTTGATCCAAATTTTGGGTTAGTCCATATTTGACCCAAGGTTGTGATAGCTGACCTTAAAATGAATTCATTTCAAATAAATTGAAGTATATTTCTTTTTCAATAGGGATACCATATAAACTGTTCAGGTACATTAAGGCAGCATCTTGTGCACAACAGTGCTAAAAACAAGATGTAAATCAAATTTTAAAAAGGGACACAATGACTTTCTTTTGCCTTTTCCAGTATTATGTTGTTTGCGCATTCTGCATGTGTCTGCTTCAGGTCTGTCTCAGTTGTTGTGAGGTTCAGAGCAGTTCTGTGCTGTATTAATGTCATGTACAACAGAGCTTGTTTCATCACTCTGAGAGATAGTGAACACAATCTCGGCGTGTGAGGCTGCACTCTTAATGAGCTGAGGTGTTACCATTTTGTAAATGTCACCAGCGGCTACCTCAGCATTTGATCAATCTCCAGACCAAAGGTCATCCATGTAGTCAGAGGAAGAGAAGAAGAATGTCGTTTGTTATTTGATGATTACAGTGAACAGAAAAAAAGCTATCCACCATCACCTGAATGCAGCATTCATTGAACATCACAGACCTCCATACAGACACTAGAGAGTAGTGAAGTAACCCTAAGTATTAGCGCTAATAATTAAAATTCATGTTTTCAGTCATTTATTATTTTTTTAAGTACAGTAATAATAAATTTTTTCACCAGTGGTGTAGTCGGACAGAATTATGTCACAGTGTATGCTGCATACGCAAGCTGAGACAGTAATCAAATATGCCCTTCTCATTTTCTGGTTATAAATTATGCCATTTTAAAATTTAATTAGCTACAAAGCATTTAAGGGTTTTGTGTGTGTGAGTGTTTTTTGTTTAATCTTGACCAGCCCCTGTTTTTAAATGTGTTGTGTTTTTTGTTTTGTTTTATGTTTGGAGGTTTGCCCTTTAAAGTACATATGCTTACTGCCTATGCAGAAAACAGATATTCATGTTACCAAGACAGCTGAAATAACTTGTCTTAAATGAACTTTAGTTATACTGAACGTAACAGAGTCTATACGTACAGTATACAGTGGGTGCGGAAAGTATTCAGACCCCCTTAAACTTTCACTCTTTGTTATATTGCAGCCATTTGCTAAAATCATTTAAGTTAATTTTTTTTGACACAGCATCCCATATTGACAGAAAAACACAGACTTGTTGAAATTTTTGCAGATTTATTAAAAAAGAACAACTGAAATGTCACATGGTCCTAAGTATTCAGACCCTTTGCTCAGTATTTAGTAGAAGCACCTTTTTGATCAAACACAGTCATGAGTCTTTTTGGGAAAGATGTAACAAGTGTTTCACACCTGGATTTGGATCCTCTGCCATTCCTCCTTGCAGATCCTCTCCAGTTCTGTCAGGTTGGATGGTAAACGTTGGTGGACAGCCATTTTAAGGTCTCTCCAGAGATGCTCAATTAGGTTTAAGTCGGGGCTCTGGCTGGGCCATTCAAGAACAGTCACAGAGTTTCTATTCCACATTATTTTAGCTGTGTGCTTAGGGTCATTGTCTTGTTGGAAGGTACATTTTCGGCCCAGTCTGAGGTCCTGAGCACTATGGAGAAGGTTTTGGTCCAGGATATCCCTGTACTTGGCCGCATTCATCTTTCCCTCGATAGCAACCAGTCGTCCTGTCTCTGCAGCTGAAAAAAAAAAACACAGATGATGCTGCCACCACCATGCTTCACTGTTGAGACTGTATTGGACAGGTGATGAGCAGTGCCTGGTTTTCTCCACACATACCGCTAAGAATTAAGGCCCAAAATTTCTATATTTGGTCTCATCAGACCAGAGAATATTATTTCTCACCATCTTGGAGTCCTTCAGGTATTTTTTTAGCAAACTCCATGCAGGCTTTCATGTGTCTTGCACTGAGGAGAGGCTTAATTTGGGCCACTCTGCCATAAAGCCCCGAATGATGGAGGGCTGCGGTGATGGTTGACTTTCTGCAACTTTCTCCCATATATATATATATATAAAAAGAAGGTTCACGCAGCGAGGGCCGACGAAAAAACCACCACCCAGCTATCGTCACACCAGAGCGGTGGCACGAGATGGCCATCGTTCCCGAGGCACTGCACAAGACAGCTGCCCATCCCGAGTCATTGCACAAAATGGCCGCCGCTCCTGAGTCGTTGCACAAGACGGCTGCCGCTCCCTGAGCCACTGCACCAGTCTTCAGCCACCACGGACGTCACACCAGTGTTCCCTGAGTCGTGAGTACTGCACATGAGGACACCAAGGCTTTTCCGAGGCATAAAGGGCTGATTTCCTGTATAGCAGACCCCCTGTTGATATCAGTAAGGGCTGCCAGTGTGTCCCGAATTCCCTCACAGGCTATCTTAGAGACTGTTCCCCTATCTTCTGTGCTTCCCGTTATGGCGGTTACTATTCTCAGTGTGTAGGCCGCACACTGCACTCCGGAGGCCTCATTCACCCACCAAGCTGCTCCTAAGGACTCATTTACCCCCAAGTGTGCCTCAGAGGCGCCTTCTGCTCCAGACGACCTCTCTGAACCCCTCTTCGCTTCTGATCCACCATGGCCCTAATCGCCAGAACCAGTCGATGATCCCGAGTTACTGTGGCCCGATCCGCCAGGGCCTGCCAATGATCCAGATTCACTGTGGCCCGATCTGCCAGAGCCTGCCAGTGGTCCTGATTCGCTATGGCCCACTTCACCAGAACCTGAGAGTGATCCTTATTTCTCTAGGGTTCCACTCACGCAGAATGCACAAATGCACATAACCTAATGTACAAATGCACATAACCTATAAATATCAATTAATTGAATCGCAGCCTTTGCTATAGCACTATGCTAATAATGGTTTTTAAATGGTTTCAATATTTCGTGCAGCCTTAAAAATTGTCTAACAAGTGCTATTTTCATGGATCTATTATCTGTTGATTGCACCACCTCTGGTATTTTGCCAGTTAGTAGTCTAACTTAATCAAGCAATTGTGACAGCCCTAATATATTTAAAAGTTTGCAGTTCTCCTACGCTTTGATTTTCTCGTTGGTACTACTACACCAAATCATCCACTGCTTGTGTAAATGTTTACCTCAGCAACAATATCACACATGCCAAGCCAATACCCATAATGTTGGGGCAATCTTTGAGATGTCTATTCAGGTGGGCAACTTAATCAGTCTGGTGCAGCACAGCCCACTCAAACGGCGCTCTCCCGTCGAGGGGGAAAGTGCTGATTTCAGTGGAATGTCAACCCTAATTAATTACCTCCATAAAGCTGATTTATGCCACCATTTGTCTTTGTTGCTAGAGGCTGTACTGATCTTCTCTAGTTTACCCCCATCAACAAGGCACACATACGAAGTGGTCTGTTTATAATATCGCTTAGATTATCATGCTCCATGTCCGGATGAATCATGTGGTCAGAGAGTTACACCAGCTGCAGTGGAACAATGAAATTCAAGTGGCATAAAGCCAATGCCAGCAAACTCTGAAGTGCCCGCATGCAGAGAGTGAGTGCAGATATCTGAGCCCTTTAAATCTCAGTTCATTCAGCTTGAATGCACCATTCAAATTTTGACACTCAAGTGAGCGCAATGGTAGCATAACAGGGGCCTTACGAGTAAGTGTTTGGCCAGGATAAAAAAATTATAGACCGCCCATCAGCAGCAATTCACTGCTACTGTGGGATTAGATTCATCCTCTGTTGTGCTGCCTTCACATCTGTCATCTTATTCTTTTATAGCCACTCTCCATGAATATGGTATACTTTGATGGTGTCCTACTCCTTTCATTTTTTATTTTGTTTTTTTCTGATGGTTTGTCTAAGAGAAAATAAGTAACTTTATCTAACAAGTGATGATTCAGTCGAGTAAATCAGTTTGTATGGATGACTCATTTCCATTTGGTTTGTTTACATTGTCACTCAATAGTTTTGCCAAAAATGCATGCTGGGCATTTAACATAGCATAGCCTTTGCATTTTCAACACTGCTTAGTTATATAACACTTCAAAGGAGAAACTTTTTAAAGGGTTACTGCACCCCAAATTTAAAATTTTGTCATTAATTGCTTACCCTTACTGTCGTTCCTAACCTGTAAAGCGTTGTGCATTTGGAACACAATTTAAGATATTTTGGTAGAAACCCGTTTTTATCTTTTATGGTTAATTTGAAATTCATCATCTTAATTAACAATCTTAAAAAAAAAATAAAAAATAGTTTTTGATATTTATGTTTTCCCTGATCAAAGCCATCAGAACAGTTTATGTATGATTTTATGTTATTTTGTGAACATACTGTACAGTATCTGCTTATTCCATGTTTAAATCTGTATGTATAAAATAGGAAGCATGGTAACACTTTATTTTAGGGTCTCTGAACTAATTGCTTATTAGCATGCATATTACTAGAATATTAGCTATTTATTAGTAGTAATTAAGCACATATCACTGCCTAATTCTACAACCCTAACCCTACCAATACTTAAACTTAACAACTACCACACTAACTATTAATAAGCAGCAAATTAAGAATTCATTGAGGGAAAAGTCTTAGTTAATAGTTAATTAGTTAATTGCTCAATTCCAAGTTGAATTGTGGGATTGTTGTTATGTTTCCAGGAAAGAATCCAGGTGGTGAACGGGGCATTATCCATCAGCAGTCTAACCCTGTCAGATACAGGGATGTACCAGTGTATCTCTGAGAACCGCCACGGTCGAGTGTTTGCCAATGCTGAACTCAAAGTCATTGGTAAGTAATCACTACATTCATAGTTACTGAACACATAACCACTTTTCTGAAAAATATATCCAGTATGTATCCAGTGACAACCTGGTCTTATAAAAATATGTACCTTATTGCACGTTTTGCCACAGTTTAAAAAAAAAACTGTTAATACTACAAACCAGAGTGTTCATAATTAAGATAATTGGAAACATTTTACTATAAGGTATAATTTGTTAACATTAGTTAATGTATTAACTAACATGAACAAATAATAAACAATGCATTTATTACACTATTAATTCAACTTTGTTAATGTTAGTTAATGAAAAAACAAACACAACTTCTGATTTTAATAATGCATTAGTAAATAAAACTAACATTAACTAAGATTAATAAATGCTCTAGAGGTATTGTTCATTCTTAGTTCATGTTAACTAATGTAAGTAATGAGTTTTACCAAGATAATACATTAAAATAACATAATAATACACACCAATTTTTCAATATTAAGCAGCAAAATGAACTTTTGTACAGCTAAAAATAACTGGACATGGATGAGACTGTAATCTAGACCCATAGAATTTAAGTCCACTTTTACATCACGAAAAAGGTGGATACAGTAGCTATGTATTGCTGGTTTTTATTATGCTAAATATCTGTGGACTGTTGCTAAAAATTAATGCTCTATTACTTTGGAAACATGGGTTAGACTTTATTTCGATAGTCCATTTAGACATTCTACAAACTGTAAGTAACTTTGTAAATACATGTCAACTACTTGTCAACTAATACTTGTTAATTCTCAACTACATGTCTACTAACTCTCAGAGTAGATTGTTAGGGGTAGGGTTAGGGTTAGCAGAATAAGTTGACATGTACTTGCATAGTTTATGATAGTCAGAATGTTGTATGTTGTGGACCCATCAAAATAAATTGTTAGAAGATATTAAACAGACAGTCTACAAATACTCTGATGACTGCTAGTTGACATGTAGTTGCAAAGTTACTTACTGTTAGTAGAATATCTAAAGTGGACCATCGAAATAAAGTGTTCCCGAAATTTGGCCTACACCAAATCCAAATTGTTGATGCAACCGTATCATTTCAACTTCCTTTTACTCAGATTTGAACTGTTCTGTTGAACCTTAGTTACATGGGATTCTTACCGAAGCTCCTCTCAAGGAGTATGTCTCTGTACTTCTTAAGCTACCGAACAAACCTACCCATCTATGAAAACCCATATGCTGGATATATGTAATGCTAATGTCAAAAGAATCTGTTTTCAAATATCCCAGCATATTAATATTGTTTTAAAGTCTCATACTATTCTTCAAGCAACTAATAATAAGCACTTTATTAGTTGAAACTCTGTACAATCACGGAATAAAAGGTGTCAGAGTTTTACTGCCTCTAGTGTTTATTTCTTTTGGAAGCTGCAGTGATATGTACTTATTGGTACATATTTTGTGTCTCGCTAAAAAGTGCACCCAGGTATGTTTGTGCCATCAGACTGTAGGCATTTGGCCAGATAATATAAAGTTTGTTTCATTTTGGTGCAGCCGTGCTGTGTAGCAGTACTTGGGTTTTGTTTTCCTCATGAGCTCCTTCTGACCACATTGTCAGCAAACGCTAAAACTCATTAGTCTTACTACACCCTTTTTGCGCTGCATTTAAAAACAGTTGACCCACTATTATGAGGAGCAGAATAACTTTTGACAGGATCAATGATCAAACCCATCTCTGCGCTGAAGATTAAAGGAGTTGACGTTCGAGCCCATTTTATCATGCGGCGCATGAGACAAGTGCTCTGTTCCCTAGTCCTGTCATTTGTCAGCACAATGGGTGCTTTGATGCTGTCAGCGCTGAGTGCAGATGGATGCCAAACAGGCAGGAAAGTCTAGTATGCTGAAATTGCTGCCTGGGGGAGATGTGAGGTAGACAGTCTTCGCACTTTAGAGCCTTTAGATTTGTGCTGGCTGGCTTGACTCGGTTTGACTTAGTGGTGTGCGGGGGATAGCGTGAGCTCTTGAGTGTGCTCTTAAGTGAGGATATTGTATTAAAAACATCCTCCTCGCATGCCTCTGGAAACTGAGACGACGATGAGATTTAGCAAAGAGGGAAGCAGACAAAGATGTAGCAGGTTGACCGGTTGTGGAAGAAAATGAGTCTGTGACATGATCAAATGTTTTAATTAATCTATTATTCACTTTCACAAGTTTGGGGTATATTTAAGAACATTTAACAAATGAATGGTTTATTCAGAGGCATTGATCAAAAGTGACAGTAAATACATTTACGTTGTTGCTTTTTTGTTTTTATTTATCAAAAAATAATAATAATAATCAGCGCAACACTTTTCAACATTGGTAAGCAGCAGATATTAGAATAATTTCTGAAGGATCATGTGATGCTGAAGATTGAAGAAATGATGCTGGTAAGTTAGCTTTACAGCACAGGAATAAATTGCAATACATTCTCATAGAAACCAGTTATTCAAAATTGTAATTATTTTTCACAATATTACTGTTTTTACTGTATTTTTATCAGATAAATGTAGCCTTGGAGAGCAAAAGAGACTTCTTGCAAAAACATTAAATAATTCAACTAATCAAACCCAAACTTTTAAAATTGCATAAATGTTTTTATGATTAGTGTATATATATTTCTGAATTAAAATGGATTATCATTTGAGGCATGAAAGCAAAATTGTCAATGTGATACAGCTGTCTTGATGTTGTAATAAGAAAAAAAACTGAAATGATTTTTTGTGTTTTTATATTATATTATTTATTCCAAAACTGTTGTTTAAAAACATGAAATGTTTGAAAAATCTCTGATGCAATGACATTTTACCTGTCACAAGGACTTCCCAAACACTTTGAGGAGTCAGTCGATCTATCTTTCTGTCGGTTTTGTAAGATGCTTGTTTTTCTCTTCACATCAGCAGTGGCACCAGATTTCTCCAGCAGTGTGCTAAAGGCCCAGACACTGGCTCGGCAGGGTGGAGATGTTCTGATTGAGTGCAGGCCCCGCATGTCTCCGCACGGGATGATCTCCTGGAGGAAGGGCAAAGAGGCCCTGCGACAGAGCCTCAGGTATATTTACCAACCCAGTTCCCTTTGTCTGCCGAGAACCTGTTTATTAAAGTGATACAGACAGAGCAATATGATCCAGGTCAGGCAGAAGGTTGTTACTGATCAAAGCCTTGATTATTCACATCAAAACATCTCCACAACAACAGCCGCTGCATTTGCGTTTACTTGATCTAGAAAAAACCTCTTTCAGGTCACAGAATAGTATCAACGGCACTTGAACAATCAACCAACCACTGATTACTGAATCTGCAGTTTCATAACCTATTTCTAATTAGTAGTAATATAAAAAAAAAAAGTAGTAGAGTTGGACATGTTTTTATTGCAGATTCATTATTTAGATAGTTGATTAAAATGCCATCTAAATACATTTTTAATTCAGTTGTAATTATTAACGACATACGACAAGATTATGTGTCAACACACATTATGAAGAATTGTAATACTTTATACCTTTTAATAACAGGGTTTATATATCACTTATATATAAAGAAAAAGATCATTAGGATTCAAAAGTGTGAATTTAATAATGAATTTTAAAAATCTATTTCACATAAACTCCGTTATTTCTATTCATTAACGAATACTAGAAAATGAAACTCTAATTGTGCTGAAAATTCAGCTTTGCCATCACAGGAATAAATTACACTTTAAACTATATTTAAATAGAAAACAGTTACTTTAAATCGTAATTATACTTATCTTGTAATTATAATTATCATTTTAAATATTGCACTTTTTACTGTGTTTATGCTTTTTTTTAAATGAAGCCTTGGGGATCATTAAATATAAATATAAATATAATATAAATATAAAAAAAAAAAACAATCAAATAAACGTACCAACCCCAAACTTTTGAACGGTAGTATATTATGTAGACCTTCATAAAAAGTCATGAGAAGGTCTCTAGTTTCATTATTTGACATAACATCACACCCTGAATGGTAAAAATGGCTTAAAGGTCACTTCCCTTGACACGGACACCATTCATCAAAGAATTAACTATGACTGAGTACAGTATAAAAAAAAGAAATTAACCTCAAAGAAATCCAGTCACATTTGATTTAAGGATAATGCATCAAAATTCCCATTGACTGTGGTTTTTATTTGCATAGAATTTCTAGCTTGACTGACCCAGAGCTAAATTCAGCAAGCATCTAAAGGCATCATCTATTCAATAATATCACATCTATTTGTAAGCCTCTTATAACGACATTGACTGGGCAGAACCTAAAAAACAGCTCTGAACCTCCACTAATAATGCCTCCAGATCAAGGACTTGTGTTTGAATATGTTTTAATAACACATGTAAGGCAGTGCATCACAGATTTCATTAGCATACACTTTAGGTAAATCCATGGAGGAATTAAGCAGCATGGCGCTGTGTCTCCATGGAGAGAGTATCACTGAACTCTGGAGTCTGGATGAAAATGCAGTAGGAAAATCATTAGTAGCCATCACTGTCCATCAGCTTTGTGCTAACATCCACCCACAATCTAGAGCTGGAGGTACTGTATGAGAGGGACAGGGTCTCATTAAACACTGCTGCACTACTGGGACTTTGATTGTGTGTGTGTGTGTGAGAGAGAGAGAGAGAGAGAGAGAGAAGAAGAAGAAGAAGACAGAAAACCAAAGCCTTTTCAGGCTTCTTCTATAATGGCCATGTAGAAAGGGGGAAAAGTTGCTTTGATTTCTTTATGTCTAATTTTGCTTTTGTAGTGTAGTGCTTTTTGAAAATCTGCTGACTGTACTATGCAAATACGTTAGGGTTTGACAATTTCGAGCTTTTCCGTGTTTGTGCATAAATTAGTAAAGTTGCATAAATTTATTCATGCATATTTATCTAGCTGACTGATTAAAAAAAATTGCTAAATACACAATGAAGTTGCTGTCGACATGTTACATTATGCTTCAATTTGCTAACATTGGCTAAGGAATTCAGTATAATCAACTATTTTTACAGCATTTTTAATCTAGGCTTATGTTAGATTATAAATGTTGTTGATTCAAGTTCATGAGATGCGATCTGGAAGCATTTAATTTCACAAGGTGCATGAAATCAAACTATGTACAAGAATGTAAAAAAAAATCCAGCTACTGATAAAGAGAACATATAAACTCGCAATTGCGGATTTACAGTATTCTAATTGATTTTCAATTATTGAAATGAATAGACAATTCATTATGTTTCGTGTTATATACCCAATTTTTATATTCTACTGCAAATATGTATTGGTGTTGTATTGTTGTTTATAAATGATTAATTATTAATTAAAAAATTGCATTTAAATAATATGCAAAAAAAAAAAAAACTCATGGTATTTAAAATGCAAAAATGGACGATTATATGCTATACATGTTTGGTGTGCATATAATATGCAATTTTTACATGCATATGATATAAAATGTGTTGACGTGTAGTTTTTGTGTACATATGATACACCTCCACAACCGGTACTATTCATACGCACTTTCTGGGCTAATTAGGAAGCATAATAAACAGCTAGATTTTCCGATTTCAAGTACATTTTCTTTTAACATTTTTTTCCCCCTACTATCATCCGCTCGATGTAAGTATAGTTTTGGCCTCAGCTAGTGGAAAACCATTGAAAATAATTCCACAAGACATGAGGGTAATATGCCTGCTGAAAGCAGATGCCTTCATATCTAAAAATTCCACTTACTAAACTCGTGCAAACATTGGTATGTCCATAAAAAGAGCTGTTCGCCTTCATAGTGGGTGCAGATTTTTTTTTCTTCAGCGGTGCTGTGATGAAGACCACTGCATACTGAAAGGTCACGGTGTAAATGAAGCACATTCTGCACTCTTCTCTTCAACATTTTTCATCACTTTGGTTTCATGCACTACAATTAATAAAAGCAGCATACTATACTACATCTAATTTTCTCTTTTTCTTAAGCACTAGTAGTGGAACATGGAAATGTAGTTTTTATTATGATTAATATGTTATTGTGGACTCAGTATGCTGTCTTTAAGTACAAATTCTGCATTATTTTATACATAACATGAGATACACATAGACATTACACTGCTGTCACAATCACAGGAAATGGCCTAATGTATTAAGCTCAGAAGCGTAATGGTTTAAACTAAAATATTCATATGATACTTGTTGTTGAACACCATATGTATGCAAGAAAGGATATTTTATAAGAACAGTAGCTGTAATGGATTCTTAATAAATAGAGATTCAAAAATCGTCATTACTTAAAACAACATGTGTTATCAAAAAAATATATATATATGTTTAGAAATGTGTAATTTGTACAGCATTACCCTCACCAAAACCTCAGTGCTGGCAAGCCTGGTATCTGTCTAATCCTCCCACAAATTCTGTTTTATAAGTCTTTTATGGTGCTTTTTGTCATTTTGGAGCTTGACAGTTCCAGTACCCCTTTTCTTTTACAGTACAAAGAAAAGTGGTCAGGAAATTCTCCAAAAATTCACCTTTTGTGTTTCACAGAATAAAGGAGGCAATATGGGTTTGGAATGACACAAAGGTGATTAAATAATAACAAAATGTTTTATTTGTTTGATTGAACTGTTCAGCAGAATCCATGGCCAGTTTTGTGATGTGGAAAGCCTCGCTAGTGGAAGTTGAAGGAGAAACCGCCAAAGAAAACTTTAAAAGAGAGAGCTTTTATCATCAGTTGAAAGTGAATATGTCAGAGCTAGTTTAACAGCCAAGAAGATCTCAAAGACAGGTTCATTAATGAAATCATTTTTGTTCTAGATTGTCACAAAATGATCAACAATCATCTGAGGTGCAATAGTGAAATATACATAAAACACTAGTATCAACTGCAGAATTTGTTATTATACTACGTACTGTAGATTATATATATATATATATATATTTATATATATATATAAATAATTGTCAACCTGAAATATGGTTATTTCCTATATGATTCCTTAATGTCGTATTATTTAAGTCCTATTGCCTATTTATATATATATCTGTGGCCAGATTAAAGTTAATTGATTTTCAGTGTAACATAATAACTGGTTTTTAAGCTTATTTATATGGATGAATGAGGTTGTATGGCTTTCATCATGTCACTTTGTTGTCTAGAGTCTCCGTGCTGGATAATGGCAGTCTCCGGATATCTAACATCACCAAACTAGATGCAGGTCTTTACACTTGTGTGGCAAGAAACCAGTTTGGAGTGGCAAGCAGTGCAGGCACACTTGTGGTGAAAGGTATGATGGGACATTTTATATGTATTTCACCATGAATCTGTAATATAAATTTAAATAAATAAATGAATATATGTATATATGGAATTAATAATCGATTCATTCAAAATAATAGTTTTTGATTGTATTTATATATACATAAATATACACAGTAAGCACAGATTATGTAAATAAAAACCTTTTTTTTGTATGTGATTAATTGTGATTAATCATTATAATGAGATATATATATTTGTGGTGGGCCATTATCGGCGTTAACGTGCTGCGTTAACATGAGACTCTTATCGTGCGATAAAAAAAATATCGGCGTTAATCTATTCACAAAGTTGGGTTGGGAGCTGGGTCTATACTACGCAAGCTATGATGACTATCAATTCCTATCACCTGTCATCCGTAATTTTACACCTCCTTGTTTATTACAGAGGTGAGAGGTTCTGTTTTGTACATCTGGACATCACAGAGATCCTGCACTCTGTATGCGTGCCTTGCTATTGTTATTCAGACCAGATTACAATTAGTATAATCACAAATACCATGGTGAAGCTAAATGGCTAGTGCAGCAAAGCCATGTTAATGTCTGGTTACTTTAGTTCAATATTATTTTTATTTGTAGTAAACACGTTTAATTTTGATAATTAAAACATTTGTAAGCGAGTGCAGAAATGAACGTGAGTAATCTTACCTGATACTTATATTACAATAGCCACTCTTTTAACAGTTAACGTGATCTGGCTCTTTATTTGTATGTATTTATTTATTTTATATATCAAAATATATTAAATGTGCGTGTGGTAAGAGCATCTACGGCATATCGCGTTGGCTAAAACACACAAGGAAACGTGATGTGAAAAATAAATATCACAGACATCGCATTCGGACTCTAGAATTATCATAGAGGCAGTGAGAGAAAAACACAGACATGTCAGATTTGGATGGGATTAAAATCACCAAGTACGTCTGTGAAACGAAAAATTTCGACCCCCTGTAAAACTAGTCCCGTCCGAATAGGGGTTTACTTTTAGTCATTATTAAGGTAGCACACTTATTCTGAATGCCTTTGGCAGAATTTAAATGAGCAGTGGGCCATCCTCTGCTTGGAGATTGCAATTCCCTTCTGCTGGCCTTCGTGACAAACAAAGAGCTGGTCTGAGGTCCTGAAACTTGGAAGTAGTGGGAACCTTGGGCACATAACCGGGCCACGGCCTCAGTGTTACCTGGAAATCTGCTGGCCTAAACTCAAGGCACGATTTGTTGACCGAAAATGCCTGCAGGTCCCCTACCCTCAGTGTGAGCAGGAGCAGAGTCTTCATTTATAGAAACTTCAGTTCAACTGCTGGCAAAGGCTCAAATGGGGCCTGTTGAAGCGCTCTCAGCTCTAGGGACAGGTCCCAAGAGGGTACAGTGGGGGGCTGTGGAGGATTCAACCTTCTGGCCCCCCTGAGGAACCTGATGACCAGGTCATGCTGACCAATCGAACTCCCATCTATGGGAACGTGGTTTTCAGCGATAGCAGTCACATAGACTTTAAGGGTGGAGGGAGACAGTCTTCGGTTCAACCCCTGAATAAAAGCATGACTCTGATTGGGCATCTCCGGGGATCTTCTCGTTTCCAAGAACACCACTCAACAAACAGGTTCCACTTCAATGCATAGGCACATTTCATGGATGCAACGGTCACCGTGTTGTCTGTATGGACAAGCACATGCTTACCCTGAAGATGTCCCTTGAGATGGCCCAGGGCAAACCGTACCGCCAGCAACTCTAGGCAGTTGATGTGCTACTGCAGATAAGGTCCTGTCCAAACCCCTGTTACTGCATGCCTGTTGTACGTGGCCCCCCAGTCGGTGGTGGAGGCATCTGTGAACACGCATGCCTGGAGACCTGCTCTAGGCGCAATCCTGCCCAGAGAAATGAGAGGTCTGACCACAGGGTGAAGGTTTGGTGGCAGGCCGGTGTCACACAGACTTTGTACTGATATGCTCAACCTTCGAACCCAAACCTCAGCAATAGCATGTGGAAAAATCAAGATGAAAGTACTCATCCTTCAGGTTGATCGTGGCAAACTGCGTTTCTGCATCAAAATCTTGAACGAGAGCCTATGAAGTGCTCGGTTCAAAACATACAGATCCAGGATCGGCCGTAACCCACCGCCTTTCTTGGGCACAATGAAGTAAGGGCTGTAAAACCCTGTATTTATATCGGCCAACTCTATCGTGTCCTTTGCTAGAAGGATCCCAATCTTGGGGGGAACGCCGGGCGAACTTAATTGCATAGCCATGTCAAAAAAAAGGTCCGGAGAAGCTAACGAGAAGGACTGGAAAGGTTCATCCAAGCTTCCAGAGAGCGAACTAGCCAACGGGACCACCTGGGTGCCACTGACCTTCTGACTCACCTTCCGATGCAGCGATCAACATCCGATCATCGGGGGGAGCACCAAAGAAACAGCTGGTACCCCCTGTGGAGGTCCAGACTGTCTCTAAGGCAGCTCCACTGGTTGCTGAGGTGGAGCAAGTGGAGGGGAATTCCTCACCTTCACCGTAAGACTAGTCCGCCACCGCCAGAAATAGCGCTCACCCTGCTGCTCTCACCAGGGGGAACCCTAGATCTGGGCAGAGGAACGGGTACCCTGCCCCACTTCGACACAGGAAACCACCTACACCATACACTATAAGTCATTACACAGTCTAACATGTGTTTAAAATTTAACTTGAAATTAGGTGCTGGGCGACCGGCCAGAGGAGAACTGGACCCAACTAAGCCTGGTTCTCACAAGGTTTTTTTCCCCCATTATTTCATGGATGGGGTTTTGGTTCCTTGCCGCTGTCGCTTCTGGCTTGCTTAGTTGGGGACACCTGTTTTCTAGTGATTATCATCGTCTTGACTACAGAGACCTTCTCTGCATTTGATAAATAAAGTTTTATCTCGTCATTATACATCAACATCACTCTGTTTTCCTACTTGATAATGTTCAGTGCTTTTCTACAATCTGTATTGTTAAAAGCGCTATATAAATAAAAGTGACTTGACTTGACTTGACCACCACCGCTAACGACACTGTACACTAGCCACTTGATTCCTTGAAGTAGGAAAGAGAGCAGAACATCTGAAATGCTCGGCTCCAAAGCAAAAAGATAAATATGAGCTGCACCAGCTGCTTATTTATACTCAGGCTGTGATCCTCTGCAGCTGGATGCAATCAGCGAATGCGAATCTTCATTGACTTGTTTTAATACACTCTAAGTGGATTGGTCTCTCGAAGCGAGATCCCAATTTCATCTGTCATATCCGACATGACTCGGAGTGACCGACCGAAAGGGAACTATTTTCTATTGATCTACAATCTCTGGCAGTGTAAGAGTAAAGTACAAGCTCCTTATCTCCACACTCTAGATGAACTGTGCTTGTGGTTAATGGGGAATTGATTTATTTGGCGAGCATTAGAGATGCATGATATGTGTGGAAATAACCGTGCTGTGTTTCATTAGTGCTTAAATCCATCTAAAACAGCCTTTTTTGCAACTCTGTGAATTATTCACCGGTTTGACAAGGTGGTGTGAACAAAACCAGCGCTCTATTAGAACGGCTGTGTGGTGGTCCTTCTTGTTTTTAAAATTGGTTTCTATAGAAACTCCCTGGTTTCTTCTCTCATTCTCATTTTCACATGAAAGCTTGGATTCTGAATACATGTTCATTTGACATGTTAATTTGCAAACAGTTAAAATAAAATTGCTCCAGCAAAATTCACGTGTTTGCTGAATTAAAGAGACATCTCTGCAAGAGGTGCGTCATACAGCATGAATAACACAGCACAAGGGAATCCAGAGATTACTAATCAGTAATGATTCATCCAATGAATTAAAGCTGAACCGACTGTTTTATTACAGTAATATGCACTTTAGCATGTTTTTGTAATCTTGACCCTTTTCTTTTACATATCCTAAACGAACTTCATGTGAGGAATATCAAACAGATTTGGTGACATGGAACATTTAACACATTTTAATTTATCCAAAAATTATGGAAAAAAGTGTCTTTCTTGCTTGAAATTTTGAAGATTAGATAGATAGATAGATAGATAGATAGGTTGTTTAACATTAGAATCATATTAATAACAGGTGCATTCATTTGATGTATGTTTTGAAATATTAAAAGGTTGGGAAAATTGGAGTTTTGGCAGATTAGAGAATTTTTGACTTCATGAAGACGACAATGTAACAGCATAGTGACATCTAGTGGTGGTAGACTTGTGTTGCTCATTGCACTTCTAGCCAAATGTAGTAATAATAATAATGATCATACATTTATTTTGAATTATACTTTTAAGAAGTATTTTCTCAAAGGGTCTCACAACAAAAGCAAGCACACAAGAATGTAAAACAATCTAAAACAACTAGGACTAAAAAATATTGAAATATTAAATACCAAAAAAAGAACAGATAATCAAGTAAAAGGCAGGATTTAAAAATACCAAAAAACAAATGTGTTTCTCTAATGTCGGCCAAATAATTCTGAGTACAGGATAAAAAGACTACTCTGAGAAGAGAAGTTGCAAGATGTGCATAAGGAGTGTCAAGTACAGCCAAATACTTTGGAGCCAGATAATGCAAACCCTGTCATGTTAGCATGTGGATTTTGAAATATACAGTACCTGACAGGGAGCCAGTGCAAGGACTTCAATATAGGGGTTATATGGTCACCAACCCTGGCCACAGATACTGTAGGATTCAAGATGCCAAATTTAGCATCTATCATAGTTTGTAAAAGTAAGATTTTCAAACTTCAACAAAGAGAGCACTGCAGTAGTCGATATGTGAGTTACAGTAATCAGCCTTTCAGGAGAATAAAAGAAAGCATGGGCTGTAAACAAGCAATATTACTAAGATGGAAGAATGAGGTCTTAACAGTGTTTTGCCGAAAAGACTCAAATTACAGATTGGCATGAAAGATTTGTTTTTTAGTTTACTTTGTAACTATAAGAGGCAACACCATAAACTGACAAATCTACAGAGAATAAATTTATCTAAGAAATTTAGTCTAGAAACGTCTTCATATTGACCTGGGCCCGTATTTTTTAAAATGACTAAGAATCCTCTCAGAGAGCTCATAATTTAGCTAAGTTGGGAGTTTAAGCTTAAAAGTGATTCAGAACTAATCTGAGAGCGAGGAAAAGACAAAAACTTTTATCTTTGTGAGGAGGCGGGGCTGACCCTGTTGCTAGCTATGACACAGTCTTTTGTAGACTCAAGACTGTGATAAAAAAACACTTTTAAGAGTATCTATTATAAGCCTTCAGTTTGAAATTAAAAGCATAGGTTTTCTGTTTTAATGAACTATCTCTCTCTTACACACACTTATATTAGTATTTGTGGTTTTTGGCGACTCTCTATAGGCGTAAAGGTTTTTATATTATACAAACTCTATGTGCTATTGCCCTACACCAACCCTACCCTTAACTCTACCCCTTACAGAAACATTTCAGCATTTTTAGATTTTTTTAAAAAACACCATTTAGTTTGTTTTAAAGTCTTTTGAATTACAGGGACATTGGCAGTGTGCTCATAAACCACCTTCAAATTGTAAAAGCTCTGTCATACCCATGTCATCAAACAAATTTGTGTCATAAACCACAAATACCAATGTACATGATTTAATGTGTAGAATCTTAGTAACTTACTGTCATGCACTATGTCAACACATTTGTTATGTGTATGTATATATATACTAATATTCATTAATCATTCATAACTCATTAATCTTAAGCCTGGTCGTAATGTATAATACAACTTTTGTTTAATGCACCAAACTGATGACAAGTAAAATTTTAAATGTATTAGCTGCTGACAGTCTCGTTGTGATTTCAGAACCAACCATCATAATTTCTAAAGCCATCCAGCTGGATGTTACAGTGGGAGAGAGTGTTGTTATTCCATGCCAGGTGTCTCGTGACCCTTCCCTGGATGTGAGATTCACCTGGTTTTTCAATGAGCAGCTAATCAATTTTGGAAGCCATGGGGGATATTTTGAAAAAGTCGGTGGGGTAGGTATCATTCTTTTAGCATTGCTTTCTGATAGTCCTATTTGTTGTTTTGTTGACACTAGAAAATTTCAATCCAATAGACTATAAGACAAAAAAAAAGCTTATGTGAACATGAAAAAAACATTTTTTGTTTTGCTCACAGACATCTGCTGGTGACATCATGATTCGTAACATTCAGCTCAGGCACGCAGGAAGATACACCTGTGCTGTACACACTAAAGTGGACAGTGCATCTGTAGCGACAGATGTTGTGGTACGAGGTAATGTTTTTCCAAACAAGATTTCAAAGACAAAAAAAACACTAAAATCACACCACAAGGTTAAAACCTGACAAAATTGTGTGTATTTATATATATATATATATATATGTGTGTGTGTGTGTGTGTGTGTGTGTGTGTAAGTTCTATAATAATTTCCCCACAGGTCCTCCTGACCCACCGCTGGATATTAAAGTTGATGAAGTGACAGAGACAACATCCTTTGTGTCCTGGAGTCCAGGCCCTGATAACCACAGTCCCGTCTTTGCTTACAACATTCAGATACGAAGCCCTTTCTCTCTCGGATGGCAGGCGGCCAAAACAGGTGTGCAGGAATTAATAGTTTGGATTAAAATGCACAGTTTATCATAATGATCCTTGAGTGCTGTTTAGTCACCACTGAAGTTAGTTTGATTAATTTGGCACAAGGCCTATAAATTCTTTTCAGTGTTTTATGATTGCAATATAAACACATCTTTATCCTTTGTTCAGGCCTCTATTCTCAGGAACCTGAACGCCCACTGTTAGTTTACTGCACTTGTTGAAGTTTGCAAGCTAAGCTACGGTAGTGCAATCAAATGTCGACTTCTTTTTTTGTTTTCTGGCAACAGTGCATACACATTTTATACACGCACTAATGTATTTTGTACTTTCTGCACAACCTTGATATAAGCATTAATATCCCACACTGTATAATAGAATCACTGTTTACCCAGATTTTCAGATATTTTCGGACTGTTAATTGCATGTTAATTGCAAAAAAAATGAAAATGTATTCTTGATACTAAATTTAGTCTGTTTATATTGCAGTTAGCTAAACCTTTCCACCCATTTAAGTAGGATTCGAGTACATCTTTGTGATTTTATAATGGTGTTGTCTTTAAAATACAGCTAATCAATAAAATAATGAAGCTGTAAATGAGTGAATTTATTAAAAGGAAATAAATGTGAAATATGAATCTAGTACTTTGCACATGCTGTAGTATATTAGTTACCACATCAAAATAAATGTTTTTTTTTTTTAAATAATGGTTTTAATTAACTTAAAAACTTTTTGTTTTACATTATTGCAAAGTGCACTTCAGTAGTCTGTAAAGTGCTCTATTTAATTCACACTTAAGTGGGATTTTAGTTCATTAATTATGAACGATCACAGTTCTTTTTCACAAGAGTACAAGCAGGTAAAAACAGAAAGAGCTGCTTACCCTTCAGGCCAAACACGTTGTCACTTCCTGTCCATGTGTCTGTTTCTTTGCTTTAAGAGTCTCTGGAAGGGAAGCAGCTGACATCCCGTGTGGTGGAGTTGAGTCCATGGGTTGAATATGAGTTTAGAGTGCTGGCCACTAACTCCATAGGAACTGGGGAACCCAGCAAACCCTCACAAAAAATCAGGACCAAGGACACATGTACGTATATAATTTTCTCTTCACTCTGATACCCCCATCGCAAAACACCATCAAAAGAAGTAAACCCAAAGCACATATTATGTCACCTCAACGCCAAGAAAAATTAAAAGTGCAAATTAGCGTTATGTAATTTTCAAAGGCCAAAACAAATTTTTTTAAGAACTGGATTCAGAAGTTCAAACAGCTTATCGAAGAAAACTCTGGCTAGACAAAAGTAACTACCAGTGATTTGTAATAATAAGGGTAGGTAAGTATGTAAGACAATATCAGAAAAGTCCATCTGCCATCAGTGGTTCAACCGTAACATAATTAGGCATCGAGAACACTTAAACAATAACATCATGTGCACTGTTGTACCCATAGATATGTGTTGGTAGATCGCTCCAAGGAAGCAGACGCTTCAGCCATCTAAATAATAGGGTATCTACATATACTTATCTATGGTTATACGTGCATGAATGGTCCTGTGACATTCGTTTTAGGTTGTGTAGTGTACACAGAGATCATTTCTGAAACGCAGCAGAAACGGCAGAGTAAGCGAGGTTTATTATCATTCTAAAACACCATTTTAAAACGAAAACACACTAATGTAAACGGGGCCTTAGTCACACTTTTACATCATAGATTTCAAAAGTTGGCAGTTTTGCAGTCTGCCTTCAACATTAGCTGTTTTTAGACTAAAACAATTTTTTTAACTTACAAGATGTTTTTTATAATACAATATATATGTCAAAAGATCAATGCAATTTTGAATTCTCAATTCATGACCCCTTTAATACAATCTATTGTATAAAGTTCTTTTTAGTGTGTTTATTTTGTTATCACAATGACAGTGTGCAGCTCATATTTATATTTTCATCTAAATCACATTCAATAAAAGTATACCACTGCAAATGTATTTCCAACTTCTTTTTCAAGGTAAAAAAACTAAAAATAACTTTGCCGTGAGTACATGTGTTATTTTTACAATCCCTGCTGGCATTCCTCCAAGATTTGATAAGACTGACATAAAGTTCTCTTCCAGCTATACTATATATTAGTAATACTTTAAGCTCAGAACAAAGAAGCAGCCAGGAAGCTGTCTCTGTGGCATCATGCTAAACAGATGGAGGAAAAAAATGCCCTGTCTGCACTTCTGGCTTTTCTCATCTTATAAAACTGGCTAAAAAGTCTTCTTGTTTTACTGCTGCAGTGCCAAGGACAACCCCAGCAAGAGTCAGCGGAGGAGGTGGCATTCGCTCAGAGCTTGTCATCACTTGGGAGGTAACAAAGCAAGCTCTCGCTTGCATATTTAAGTGCACAAAGGTAGCTGTCAATGATGGACCGTCCACTGTCCTGAATCAAAAACAGGCCCTTTATGTTGTCAGATTTAAACAGCTCTTGTTTAAAAAAAGGCAGACACTCTTCAGTGAGGCAGACACAATGTTTATGGATTTTAGCAATTACATTTCAGAATGTGAAAATCAAAAATATGTTCAAGGACCGTGAAAAGGATTTTCCATAGTCTGCTTTTAACTGACACAAAGGCTCTTGTATAACATTGCTCTAATATAAGACAATTTTTCACTTGCTTTTTCTCTCACTTGTGTTGTGTTTGTGTCTGTGGGTACTTGTGTGGCTTTCCAGCCAGTCCCAGAAGAGTCGCAGTGTGGTCCAGGGTTCGGCTACGTGGTAGCTTTTCGCCCTCTTGGTGGTCAAAGCTGGATGCAGGCGGCTGTGACGTCTCCTGATGCATCACGATACATCTTCAAAAACGAGAGCATTTCTCCATTCTCTCCATTTCATGTCAAAGTGGGAGTTTACAACAACAAAGGAGAAGGTCCTTTTGGACCTGTGACCACTATATACTCAGCAGAAGAGGGTAAACCCAATTTACCAACCTTAATTTAATATACCCTAACCCACAATTTGTCTAAAACCTTGTGACGGGTAGGTTTAGGGCCGGGGTTAGGTTAAGGTCAGTTGTACAAATTATACGAATCGTCAACTTGTAAAATACATACAATATTTACGAATTGCCGTGAGGTCAGGTTAAATAATCACCATGTTTAGAATGAAACCATCGTATTTAAAAACATGATATTAATCGTATCATATAATAAAATATAATTTATTATTAATACTGTAAATATATATTCAATTAATATAGGATCTCCTTTAGTTCTTTCAAAATCTATACTTATTCAAATGATTTTGTTTCTGTATAATAAAATATTTAATTTATTAACATATTGTAAGGACAGTATATGTATAGAACAAAATCAGTACTGCATCAGGGCACTAATAATGAGCCTAAACATGCTGAGATATAACAGTAATGATTATTCTGACCGTAGAGCCGAGTCGCGCCCCCAGTCGTGTCCGTGCCAAGAGCCTGTCAGCCTCAGAAGTAGAGGTCAGCTGGAAGCCTTTGCCATGGAGCACCAGTAGGACACGCATAATGGGCTATGAGGTGAGGACAACATAACTAAAGCAATGAATCTGACTGGGTTTGTCCCACATCAAAGTTGTGCTTGTATATTCCCTGTGCTGTTATAACAATTCTCACATCCGGTTTTAACAATGTACTTAATGCAGTAGCAACCATAATAAATGCTATAAAAATGTATACAGTATATTGGGGGAAAATGTCAGATATTTTGTTCTGTTCAGAAAAAGAACATCAGTTAGCAGGACTGACTTCAATATATCCCATGACAGCCCACATGAGCACCACTGCTCCAATAAATGTTCACCAACGATTGACACTGTGATGCTGATTATGACTGCTAGTCATCTGTGAATTTCAGCTGAGGTACTGGAGTACAAAGGACAGACCGGACACAGCCAGTGTGATGAGGACTGTGGGAAACAGGACATCTGCTGTCATTCGTGGACTGGACCCCAGCAGTACATACTACATCAAACTCAAAGCCTATAACAGTGCTGGTGTTGGACCTGATAGCATTGTGGTGAATGTCACCACTAAGAGACCCCGTAAGTGTGACATGGACCCTGGCTATTGTCTACTCTATACAGTAAATGTTCGGCCAAACTTTCTTATAAACATTGTCGAAAATTAATCCTAAAATAGGTTAATTTGTGTTAACTTATTATTCACATACAGGCTTTGATCGATGCACATACATTATATTGAGTTCATCAAAGCTTATGTAGAAAACATATGAGCAAGCATGCTTGTTTGTTGAACAGTAACCACTGAGCTTTAATCTCATTTGCAAGAACCAATGAACTCCACGGCTGAGCTTTTATTTGTAATATTCAAGGAGGTCTTAACATGCTTACCTGTACAGCGGTTTTCAGCTGCTCTGAAGTATGATGTCCAGCTCTTTGACTGTATTTCCTCAGCACCGAGTCAATCTCCAGTGAAAGTTACGTGGAATACTACAAACTCTAAACTCATCCTGAAGTGGGATCACGTCAAGTCTCTGGAGAATGAGTCTGAAGTTATGGGCTATAAGGTATGAACAGAAAAATCACTGCCTCTATCTGTTTACACCACAACACGATTCAATGCTTGCTTCTGACCATATTACAGCTCAATACATATTGAATAATGCACACCATGAATTTAGCGGTCCATCATCTTTTGCATATACATTTAATTTTAGGTAATATAAGGTAACATTCTTTTTAGGTGTCATTGTAACATGTTACATGTACTTACTACTATAATAACATGAATTATGCAAACAAACACTAATCCTAACCCTATACCATCTAATAAGTATTAAGTACATTTAGGCCCGGTTTCACAAACCAGGACTAGGCATTAGTTAAATTAAGATATTTCAGCAACTTTTACAAAAATGCATTATAAGAAAATATAACAGGTGTGCATCTTAACACAGAACAATGACACTGACATGTTTTAAGATATTTTCATCTGAGACAGCTCAAACATGCAATTTAGTCTTGGACTAGCTTAAGCCTTGTCTGTGAAACTGGGGGGTAGTTAATTAATATTACTTAGTACCTGAATGCATGAATACAGTGTAACAAGGACACTTATAAAGTGTAATTGAGTTTGACAGCATGTGTTGTTTTGAAGGTCATGTACAAGCAAAGCCGACAGAGTCGGCCCAGCGTGGTGGAGACCAACAACACATCTCTTGAGCTCTCTCTGCCTGTGGACGAGGATTACATCATCCAGATCAAACCAGTCAGCGAAGGTGGAGAAGGGAGCAGCAGCAAACAAATTACCATCCCCAGGATAGCAGGTCTGCTTATAGCCATATGGCATTTGAAATTATTATCCTTCAGTATGCTGAACTCATGGTTAATGTTTTAGGCTATGATGTTAATAATGCAATTTTTGGCAATTATATAAATCATATAAAGCAAGTGCAAAGCTCTTAGGCTTTAATTGAAGGACAAGCAGAAAAACTATCACTATAAACTGTAAACAACTTATCTGAAATAGTGTTTTGTTTTGTTTTTTTTCTATTTATATTTTGCAGTTGCACATGCAATTGGATTTGCTCCAGAGAGGAAAGCACTTCCAGTCCTCATATCACTATCACTTTACTGTACGGTCAGGACTTTCTTATGACAGATGCACTGAACAGTACAAACGTCTACAAGTGGACTTGTCTTTTTCCAGTATGTTTTACAAACGAGACTCTTCAGAGGGAAAGTTTTCCTCTCGCTTTTTAAAAGAAGATGTTTGCTAATCTGGTTTTGATCACTGACACCAAAGTTGTCGAGACAGTGGAGAAGGAGCTATCACGTTTTTGGGGATAAACGTATGAACGGATGTTCCCCAAGTGGTTTCCAACCAGGAACTGGATATTCAAGGGCATAAAATGGCATACAGTTCACTCTTAAGGATTGACATACAAGGACATCTGTTTGGATAAGATGAATCCATTTCCATCCATTACACGGTTGGCAGTGGAGAACCACACAAAATGCCTTTTCCGCAAGAAGTCTGGAAATATTTAATGAACTCTTATTCTTACTGCCATACCTCACAGACACTTTCATTGTAAGACCATCAATCATTTAATCAGCTGTCCTCAAATCAGACAGAGTTTACAGTCCCCCGGTGTTGACATGCCCCCCCTGTCTGTTTGAAAGACAAAGCTAATGCTGCTGGCCTTATACTTATACAGTAAAAGAGCTCTCTGGCTGTCTCGAGCTGGTTGTTCCTTCAGTCATGCACTGAGAACTTTGTTTTGCTAGAGTGTGTGCCTCTTTAATGAGAAACAGTATGTAAAATATCCTCAGGACCAGAACAGCCTTAAAATAGTTGTCTTGATTTCTTTCCTGGTTTAGTTTGTTCTTTTACGATACCATTATTTGATGATGTATAACAGATATTTTGATTGTAAAAGACCAGCGTTTTATTTTTCGTTAAGGTGCTTTCTAGAGGTAATAGCTGTGATCATTAAATACATAGGACATAATGCTTATGTTCCATTTTCAAGCTGTTTAGCATGAACTGGCTCTGTAGTGGCTTGAAATACAGTATTTGAATGGACTGTCTGCTTTTAATAAATGAAGGAACACAAGTAATGTTCTTAAGATATTTGTGAGTTAGTCGTTGTAATTTCTTCTGTTATAGAAGGGGATGCAAATTCATGAGTGGTGCAAAAGGTGAGAAGGTCAGATGACCTCCTGTTGACGTTTTTGAGGATGCACTTAACGTGTCTAATTTACTTATTTAAATAGGCTACTTAATATTAGCTCTGGCTACGCAGGATCTGGTTAAAATACTTTAAAAAGTGAAAAAGTAAGTCAGCGTGAAATAAACTCAGCCTGCATATTTTCTAAACAAAGGTTATTGAATAGTGCTTTTTGGAATAGTGCATCTGTGTATGCATTTTTTATTTTATGTATATGTCAGACCTCTTTAATATACACTCAACAAAAATATAAACGCAACGATTTTTCATGAGATGGACCTTATACTGCCCACAATAAAAGGCCACCCTGAAATGTGCAGTTTTGTCTCACAGCAAAATGCCACAAGCATTGAGAGAGCGTGCAATTGGCATGCTGACAGCAGGAATGTCAACCAGATCAGTTGCTTGTGCATTGAATGTTAATTTCTCCACCAATTGACAATCTGATAAACTCTATGCAAAAGAAGATGTGTTGCACTGCATGAGGCAAATGGTGGTCACACCAGATACTGACTGGTTCTGAGTCCCCAGACCCCC
>JAUMHG010000072.1:4994426-5016129 GCA_032359395.1 Enteromius anoplus | reverse complement strand
ATGTTCAGTGCTTTGCTACAATCTGTATTGTTAAAAGCGCTATATAAATAAAAGTGACTTGACTTGACTTGACTAAAAGGTTTAATTAACTGAAAAGCAAAAGTGCCCTAGCTTAGAAAACGTAACTTCTTGCATTAGTCTTTTCGTGTTTGCATTATTGTGCGCGCGCACCAGGTGTCTGATTCAGCACCGGATGCGGAAAAACAGCGAGCGCCCCGCGAGAAAATCAACCAATCTGCTAGCATTTCGAGTTGGTCAAACCATTGACCTTAAACTGGATAATTATTTCTCCCATCATAAAAACTGTCTTCGATTCAGCAACATGTAAGTGGCAATGTTTGGATGCAGCGGCGAATTGAGCTTTTCGGCTCAATTCATCGATTAATTACGCTTTTAAAACATGGCTACTTTTGACAAGAGATCCGAGATCGAGCTGTGGTGGTGTTACGGGTTACATATATTTCTGATAATAATAATACTCTCTTGTGCTTAATTAGAGATATGATACTGTATCACCTACGATTTGAAGTGTGTTCTTCGGCAGACCACAAGAGGGCAGTGCGACAGAACTAATGCGACATGTCTTAACCAAAATTGCACCTAAACCAGAGCTGACCAAGCACGGTGTCCGGTAGACTTCAGCTCCAACTTGTCTTACACCTGCATGGAAGTTTCTAACATGTCTAGCAAGAGCTTGATTAGCTGCTTCAGGTGTGTTTAATTAGGGTTGGAGCTAAACTCCCCAGGAGTTTGGACAGCCCTAACCTAAACCATTGTTGGATAATGCACAATTTACAGTAATAAAATAGTTAACTTAGATGAAACAAATAGCAAGCTTGACCACATGGATGGATTTTATTTTTATTTCGAACACTGTACAGCAAACACACAAAACCAAGCAGTAGAAAGTAGAGGATAGCATTGTAAACATAATTGTCTGCAGGTGGAATCTCAGGGGAATTGATGCTAAATGTACTTTTCTATCTTAACTTTTTTCCCCCCTCAAAGTTCAAATCTTAAACGCAACATGTACAGCGTAAACAACGACATCGCCTCGTAAAGAGACAAAACTCTGACGTAGGCTTGGCAAATGGGCTGGCGAAAGAATGCTGTGGTTGATTAGGAATCTAATGATCAACCTTTGCATGGCACTTCTTTTCTTTATGTTCAAGAACAGCTCCCTTGTCCTCAGAAATCAGTAACTGTACAATTTGGAAGCATGTCGAATACAAATTTCCCTTCTGATACCTGCCGGTTGTGTGTTATTTTAACATAGTGCACAGTCCTAAACAATTGCATTAGTCACACCACAACAAGCCTTTACCGTGTTAGCAAAGCTATCCTGGCCTTCTTTCATCCTAATATAAAGTTTTTATTTTGGCAATACACACAATTCGAAGCTCATTCATCCATTCAACACATATATAGAACACATATATGTCCTGTCTCATCCAGGATCTCTACTGCTTTCACAGAGGAAGGTTTGTAAAGAGAATCATGGCTCAAGGGTCACGCGTCACTGAAAACCACAGGCTCATGACATTTACACATAAGAAGGTTTCTTATCAAACAAATCAGAACCGTTTTGACTGTTTAAAAATCATTAGTTCGATGGCACAGCATTGTGTGGGAAGGAACATCGTAAAAAATAAATAAATCACAGAAGTCTTAAACATATAGAGCAGTAGGGAATTTGTTAAATATCAGCTTCTTGGGGAAAAAAAAAATGTTTTCTGCAATCCTAATAAATTGAACTTTATTCTAATGTGTAAGGTTTAAATGCACATGCACATAACACATTGATTAATTATGTAAGCATGTACTGAACTCAAATTAGGTTTAGTTTCTTTGGACTTTTTCACAGTTTAATCACTATGTGTAGATGAAATAGAGCATTCAACTTTTTGTATCGTGCATTTAAAAAAAAAAGTGTCATACTTGGGCACATTTTGAATCTAAAAACGAATGTTTAATTAATACTGGTACGTGAAATGTTACTGTAACTGTAAATTGGCGCTTTGAATTTTTCTCTGTTCGTGATATCTATTCAGTATATGTAAGGGCTTCTGAAATAAAACAGACAAAAACAATAATAATAAATCAGTAAATCAAAATTCTGAAACAATGTGCAAGTCCACTATCTCCATATTATGTCTAATATGGAAAGAAATACTTTTCAGAGGAACATCAGAGGGTTTTGGCAATCATACATTATTACAGTCTGTCTCGTTTTTCTTTCCGGTTTGTGAGGACACAGAACCAGAGGTTTTAGTTAGTTGGTTGTATATGAAAACATTTTAAACCCTGCTTTGCCACATGCAGATGAGGTTCAGAATTTAAAAGCAAAGTAACGTTTGTTGATCAGAGAAGCACGACATACTGTATGTACGCTAGCTAGGCTTTTCCCTACGCTTCAGTATTTGCAAAAAGATCTTCTGTGTTATATCTCAATGAACCCTAGAAAAAAACTACTCAATAGACACTACTGTCACTCCACTAAGCTAAATCTTCAGCAATGTTCATCAAAAAGCCCCATGCCTCATGCTTGATGCTAGCATCGGGCAGTCGATAGTACGCTTGGTTAGTTTTCACATTCGTGAAGAAAAAGCAAGAGACTACAATGGCGGCTAAATCGTCTGATCGATGTGATTGATGCTGAGTCTGTCCTTCCCCAGCGGTCCTCAGCTAAGGAGACAGTGTGCCTCCTCAACCAGTATGTCCATGTTACCACAGCGAATGTAGACACGAAATAGAAATTACATGAGAAGGAATAGGTTCCGACATCTGGGAGGCAGCATGTGTAAATGTTAGTGTTGTGTATGTAAGTGGAAGCTAGAAGCTTAGAATAAGAGGTCTGTAGATGTTGGCGACCCACTGGCAGTCATTGAGGAACAGTTGCTTCCCGTTGAAGTCCTGAGAGCTGAGGGGATCAGGACTAATAGAGAGTAAAAAAACAAATAAACAGATCATGTTACACAAGCGTTCATTAGAAAATCCACTTCAATGCCAATAAGTGATTGCTGTTGAGCGATGGAACACAATTAGGCTTGCCATAGATTTTGATAACTGCACAATTTGCAGTAAAACGTCCACCTAGAGTTAACACACGGCGCTGACTGAACTGGTTTTGACACGCCATTACACCCTTGTCAAACTGCTGTACACCAGCAGGCTCAATATGACAGATAAACACTGAAGTGAAACCATAATATGCATTTTCAAAATGGATGGATTAATTGTGCGTGCAGGGGCTAGCGGTGACAAATACCTTCGATTCCTCATGTGGATCTTGAGTGGAAGATTCTGTTTCCCTGACAACTACAGCCTTGGTTACCAACATGTCAGGGTGCTGTTGCTTGGCTTCTTTTATTGCCATGGCAAGGGCCTGTGAAAAAGTCATTTATTTTGGAAGTTAAATGAGAGAAACATGCAGCTAATGAATTAGTAATATGCTTTCAGACTAATTAATTTGCACGTTAAAGGCAGCTTGAAACAGAATGGCTTTTCTTTCCTATTGTGACATATTTTGAAATGGCTTCCATAGCAAGAAAAATGGATGATGAACCAGTTAAATTGATGTTTGCCAATTGCTGTAATCTCACGTGAGTGACAAATTACTGGAGGAGCCGAGATTTCCAAGACTTTGTTGCGAGGGGAGGTGAAGTTAATATTTTGGGGGATTTTAATTTAAAAATAATGCTTTTTACAGACAAATCATTTCAAATAAAAAAAACTTTCAATGAAAAATAATGTTTGAAGAAACATTTTGTCATCTGTTCCTGGGTCCCATGTTTTTGCAACCCTTTAAGACATTCTTAATGAAATATTAAAATTTAATAAGAAAGAGATTTTATTTTAAGAACCAATTCTCAGTAATAAATAATTACTTATTACCGTGCATATACCATATTAGCTGTTTATTAGTATAAAACACTTATAAATGCCTTAAGATCATTGCACACTCTGATTTTCTCACACTTTAAAAATGAATACAACAATGTTGTGTCAATCATGTTTACACACTGCTTTTGAAATTTTAGGCCATAATAAAGAAAATTCATACTGATGAGGTTCATATTTCAGTTTTTCACATCCATGGCAAGCATTTTGGGAGGTGTTTTGACAATTGACCTATATTAAGCCTCACACCCCGTAGTTACTGTTGCTCCCTCGAACAAACAGACGCCGTTGCTCACTGTTTTGAAATGACTGCTGCAATGTTTTTGCACAATTTTGGACACAGAAGGCCAGCAAATGTAAATTAAATATTCCATGGATAGTTTACAGATCACCATGCAAGACGGAAAAGTATCTTATTACAGTCAGTCATCACGGTCGCGAATGACAACACGAAGGATCAACACTGTTCATGTATCGCAGGGTACGATTAAATTAATGTACATATAGCCAAGTTTAATATGAAGAGACATTGAAATGTAGACCATAGCTTGTTGTCTTTTTTGACTTAAAGAGCGGACAGTTCTCGCGTCTTGTACAATTTATCTAAGCTTTATCTTTATCTGTGCATTTGATTGAGTTACGGTGCGTGCAGCGCTTCACGCGAGTTAGAGCTCCTTTGCTTTTGCTGCGTTCAGGAATTCTCGTACAGTAAGGAAATGACAGCGCATATGAAAACATTTCAATAGACAAGCCGGGTATTTGAAATTCGTTTAATGCTGTATTTGGCCCGCGGCTGGTATTTGGACTCCCCTGCCATAGATGCTATTTACAGTGTAAATTAAATCAGCCCATTTTTATAGATGTGCCACTAAATAAAAATAGCCATTTAATTTACGCTGTGTAAAAGTAGCAGATCTTTTCAAAATAAGTCTGCACTTTTACTTCTCAAAATATATGGGGGCTATTTTTTCCTCGAAATGTAACAACTTTTTTCTCGTTATTAAACAACTTTAATCTCGTAATTTAACGAGTTTATTCTCAACATTTTATTTTGACTTTTTTTCTCATTATTTAACGACTTTTTTCTCATTATTAAACAACTTTAATCTTGTAATTTAACGAGTTTATTCTCAACATTTTATTTCAACTTTGTTTCTCATTATTTAACGAGTTTAATCTCAAAATGATAAAAAAAAATGTATTATTGCTTGGCCCTAATCCTCTTCCGTATCATGTACACTATCCCTCACGTACACGTATAAAATGAAGTACACTTTGGGCTTAAACATTCGCTCTCCAAAAAGCATAATCAACAAACTCCAGGTTTTATAAAGCAGTGTGCATTGCTTTTGTGCAAAATACCTTATTAAAATATAATCTTGTTACATGGCTGTTCATGCAAAAGTAAACTGTCTCGCAATGCTCCCAGAAGCACTTCACTGTTAACAACAGAGTAGGAAGCTATTTCTCTTTGTTAGACTTTCAGTGGATGGAAAGAAATATCTCAGGTTTTATTTGAAGAAATCTTTAATTTGTTTTCCGACTATAGATTAATATTTTAAGGCTTTGGGATGAGTGTAAGTAGCCTAAATGGTGACAAGATATAAATGTTTAGTATACTAAACCTTCTAAAGCAGACATAAATCATATCTCATTAAAAATGTTCAGCCCTAGTTCTTTCTACACCTACCTGATCTTGATCAACATCATCATCACCAGTAATGATAATCCTTTTTTCAATTCTTGTCTCTGAGTAGCCTCCCTTCACCGTCTACAAAACAAAAACAAATGTAAATGATTAATCCTTCAATAAGGCCTTTCCTAAAAAAGAGGCTACCAAAAGATATTTTTTTCAGATACCTTAGTAACATGAGTTGTAGTAGCTGATGTTACATTCTCAGTCACCATTAAAGGAGAACCATCTCTAGCTAAGGATCCCAGGTTCACCTGTTCAAGAATATAATGAATAAACACTTATCAAAATAATAAATCTATAAGGTAGTGTTATACCTCACAAATAAAGCAAACTCTGGAACTTAATTTGGAAATAAAAGCAACAGACAAAACTGCAAAGCAGAAGCAATGACAGAAGGAGGTTTGGAAACATGTTCCCCAGATGAAAATATGCTAACACTTAGATCGATAGTCCACTTTAGACAAAACTTTGCAACTACCTGTCAACTTGCAGTCAATAGAGTATTAGTAGACTCTCTATACCCACAACATAAAAATACTGACTATGAAAAACTCGCAAGTATATGTCAACTTATTCTACTAACTCTAAATCTACCCTAACAGCTTACTCTGAGGGTTTGTAGACATATAGTTGGACATTTATTGAGAATTACTTGACATGTAGTTGACAATCCATTACAAAGTTAATTATAGTTAGTAGAATGTCTAAAGTAAACGAAAATACTTACAGGAGAGATTCTCTCTGTCATAGAGTATGCAGCCTCTCGCATACCGCTGATGCCATGGTCCTTAGACAGCAAACAGAGAAGTTACAAGACCCACAACAGTGCATGTAAGTAATACAAGAACGTAATTACTCTCATTTATGTAATTGATAATAACTGACACAATTAGGTTCTTACCTATCATACAGTGACATATCACCAGTAAAGTACATATGATGAGCTAAAAGGTCTTTACCGGGTCTGCAATCTCCATTATGGTTGTGGTGACCTCTGAGCCATTGGGCTGTGTCTCTATCTTGACCTCGGTCTTCCTCAGAGCTTGGGAGGCAATGATTTCACTGCTCTCTCTGCTTAGAGGATGGATTGGGGGTGACTCTGAGCTCTCCCGTCTCATCGACTGGGTATTAGCTTGTTCTGTAGAGTCTTTCCTCAGGGCTTGGGCAGCTTTTACTGACCGAGGAGCTTTCTTGGGTACAAAAGGCTTGGGAAAGAAATGAAACAGATTAGGTTGAGACCTGGGAATGATCATGAGATTTAAGAAACATAGTGCCAATCAAACGAACTTGGCAGCATATGGTGAGTCATGGTTCAAAAGAAAAGAATAAGAAGCAATGAAAAACATAACAAAATTCTGAAATCAAAAGAAACCAAACCTGAACTGACTGACTGAACTATGGAGGGCAGCATCAAATGGAATGGAATTAGCATCAATCATGAACTCAAATTCCAATGTAATTTCATGCTTTGCTCTGATGCCCTGTAGAATGTGAGAAAAAATGGAATGTGACTGCATCCATCAGCAAATTTACACATTTACTCTGACCAGTGATTGAGTGAGCCAGCCACTTTTCTGAAAGAGATGGGACACTCGTCTACCTCTGGTTTACGTTCCTCCGGTGGCTTTTGTTCAACAACAGGCTTTGGTTTCTCTACGGGCCTTGGTACTTCTACAGGTCTCTCCTCTGGAAAGTAGATAGGATCTGCTCCCAGTATAAAGGCTGGATGGGTGGGACGGTCAGAGAAGCCAAACTCTGGTGAGAAGTCTTTCTCCCCCAGCTCAGTCATGCCTTTAGAAAATTCTTCGATACCCGTTTGGAAGTCCATGAGCACAGTGAAGTCCACCTCAGCCTCCAGGCTGGACGTTGAGCTAACAGTGATACTCGAGCATTTGCGCTCAATGCCCAGGTGGGTCTCCTTCAGGTACAGAGTGTCTGGGTCAGGATCATCTTCTGACACCGATCCTAAACGTCTCTCCCAGGGCTCTCTCTGAAGAAGCAGAAAAATAGGTCTTGGTGCAAGGAACCAGCTATGCTACATGAGCAAATGTTGACTGACAAACATGTAAAACAAGGCAGTGTAATGGATGTTACATAATCTTCACAAGACAAGAATGAGACAACATTGTGGTGACTGATGGTTAACGAATCTAGTAGGGATGCAGGATTAGTTCAACTAAAAAGACTAACTGAAATGTGTTACAAGTGTTACATGTCTCTGAGGAAAAACTGGTACAATGATATACCAACAAATTTTCTCCCAAGGGTAGAGTTTGTATGTTTAGTTCATATATACTTTCCTCACAGCAATTTAAGTTTTTATAGCCAACTTCACAACATGTTAAATTCATACTAAGTGTGGCAAAACTTCCTGAACTGTGCCAAGGAATCAATGCATGTGGTGGATGCATTCAATGACATTTCTGTGTGGGATGGTTTGGATCATGCAATTAATTCATGCTGTGATGATAGGAGCAGAAGACAGAAGGCAAATATAAGTGCTTAAGTGTACAAAAATATGAAAGTCAAAGCTTTTGGGTTAGCAAAGGAGGTAGCAGTAGCTAGGATGAGTGGAAAAATGAGGCACCTGGGCTTCCTCCTGAGGCTCTGCATGAATTGCTGGAGTTGGAAGGGGCTCCTGGAATATGAGATGAAATAATAGGAAGAGCAATGCAAAGTTAGTGCACTGAAATTTGAGATAACAGGGAAGGAGCCCAGACTAGGCTCTGAACCAACAACCAGACATTTATATAACTGACTGAATACACTGACTGACACAGATACAAATGTAGACAAAGAGTCTTCAACAGTGTGAACTAGAGCGTACAGTATATTGCACCACAACAATTGAAAGTTAAAATATATTATGGCAGCTGGGTGCAATTTTGCACTAAGTGCCACTATAGAGCCTTTTAATCAATCAGGACATTATATCTACAGTAAACCTCGTTTTGCATGGTTATTCCTCAGGCTCTTTTAGTCCAAGTTTCTTTTTTTATGAATTTCTTTTGGTTTCAATGTTGAGTGAAATACAGTAGTATCTGTTTTGACAACAATTGAAATTGCAGCTCAGTGGGCTTTTGCATAAGAAAGAGAAAGCCCTCAAGTTTTCTTGCAGTTTGTTGTGATTTTTTTTTCCAGCCAAGTCAAGGAGCAAATTTTAAATTCATAATAATAAAGCTCTGCATATAATACTCTAAATGACAGCTAAAACCGTTCCTTGTTAAATCAACTTTCAGAGCCCTTCTTATGAACAATACCACGGCCATTTTTGAAAGTCTTACAGAAACCCTTTTGTTTGCAAAAATGGCATTTTAGCATAACAATATGGTGCACAGGCCTTTGATTCCTTGCAACAACCATTCCCTAAATGCCTGGTAAGAGGGAACAAGAGAAAGAATGTTGGAAGGAAAGACCGCACATCAGGTGGAAAGTTAGTGGAAAGGAAGCCTGAAGCTTAAGCAATGGAGATTATGTGGAAGATCCTAGGTGTTTCTCAAATGCGCAAGCAGATGTTGAGCTGTGCAGAGGAAGGAGAGGAAAAGGAAGTGCCAAGTCCTCATCCAATGAGACAGTGGTTATAGTACTTCTATCAGCCAATCCTACGGTTATACAAAAAACTGACTGTTCTACTCAACTCTCCTCAGAAACAGGTTGCTTATGTTTACTGGCATGTGCATTCTGCAAAACTATAGATATGGGTGTGCCTTTCATGCGATGCTTTAGTTCCTGTGAGTGACAAGCAGATTATCAAGCAGTTGTTACCACTGGTTTCCTCTTGGAAGATTCCATTGTGGAGCTCTTGTGAAGACTGTTGCCAGAATCGCTTTTGTTGATAGGTTTGGTACGTGTATCTCTTGCCCTCTGGGATTTTACAGGTGGGTATAAAGGGGGAATCTGGTCAAATGCTGGAAATGTTGAATTGGTGGGAAAGTCAAACATAAACAAGGGATCTTCAAAAAGAAACTGATCTTGTTCGATACTAAGTCTGTGGTCTGCATTGTTCTTGAGATCCCTTAATTGGGGCCTGTCTTGGAGAGACTGACAGCTATATTCTCTGACTTCCCTATTGTGACAATTACTCGCCCAGTCTCGCTTGGCAAAAGTTCCAGTGTTTTCTAAAGCTGCAGAATTTCTGGGCTGCGACAAGCTGTCCAGGGAATTCTCAAAGCCAACTTGCTCCTCTTTAGACTTGGTCCCTTCACTGTCATCAAATGATCCTGAAATGCTTTGCTCACTCAGTTGTCCTTGCAGCTTGGCTCCTCTATTGCCTTTCAACTTCTTTGACCTCTCAGGCTTCAGTGGAACGATTCGCTTCACCTCAGACTGTGATGTGTCGCTTGCAGTAGAATCGTGTCTCTGGATTGTTGAGCCTTTACCCCTTGAATCTAGTTTAGATGTTTTCTTCTGTAAAGTTGCTCTGGTGTTTTCTGATTCTGTTTCACAGGTCTGCCTCTCCCACCGGTTTTCATTATATCGATCTCTCATATATTTGTCCATGGCTGCATTGGGAGAAGCCTCTCCGAAGCTTCTCTCTACATACCTTGCCAAGTCGTTGTCTTCTCTACTGGTTACCCCCATATACTTTTTATCATCCCAGAGTCTCTCTGTTGCATATTCATCGCATCCATTTGTGTGAATGACATTCTCTGACATACATCTGTCCTGAGGGTGCCCATTGTCGTAAGCTTTCTCCTCCAAAGAACCGGCACCCTGGAAACGGTTGTGACTTAGGGCAGGGCTTTTAGCTCGATTTCTCTGGGGCTTCTCTGGTGATAGGATGGTTTCTGTTGAGGTCCTTTTTGCTACACTTTGTTTTTCTCTTATGTCACTGTGTGTGGTGATGGATTTCCCTCTCATTTTGTCTTCTGTCTCTCTGTTGAATCCAGTGGCTAATGAAGCTACTCTAGGACTCCTGCTCTTTTCGTCTTTTTTACTGAGGGGCAGGTCTCTTTGACAACCATCTTGCTTCTCAATCAATAGGGAATCCTCTGAGGCCTACATATCAATAGAGTGAACAGTTTTAATGGCCTGTCAGTGCCAACAATACCCTTCTACTGTAATTTATATGCCGCATATATTTGCAATATGAATCTGAAAAAAAATCTGATGACGCAAGATGACAGTTTATTGATCTGAAGAGGAAAAAATCATGTTATCAAGTGAACTTTTATGTACAAGGTCCGATGGATGTTTTGAAGTCAAACAGAAGGGAGACGTTCATGTACATAAGCACTTAAAATTCCATTTGCGTTTATTATTGAGCAATATCATTGTCTTTACGACTAATTAAAGAAAATGCATTCATGCTGTGTTCAAATAAACCACTCCAGCCAGATTCTATTAAAGATCAAAATTGCTGCTAGCACTTGACCAGAGGCATGACATGAAATGGTTCAACAGCATCCACTTAAAGAGAGATTAGTCACATAAAAAAAGCGCATGAATAACGAATCAAGCATTCGGCACACTAAATCCGAGACCGGTACTGACATAAATCTGAATAATCCTTGACGGGAATCTAAAAGCAGTATCAGACCAAAATAACACTAATTATATAGCATTTTGCTTTTTAAAAAGGAACCACACAATACGATTCCTTGCAGGTACCAATTACTCACAGATCTTTTCTCCGGAGTGCTTCCAGACGAGGCTCCAGAGAGACGTTTCTCTCTGTGGACCAGTTTGCTGTTGGGCTCTCTCAGCGCTCTTTTCAGCTCATTGATGCTGGCTTGATGTTTCTGCAACACATCCTCTGGTTTATCCAGGAACTGCTATAACACAAACAGGTCAATCGGTAGAACCACTTACCTTCAGCAATGACTTAAGTGAGGGCTTTCTGGAGACCAGCACAACTGTTTACAGATGTTTATCTAACCATGTTAAGTACATAATAAGTACGCAAATGCAAACACCAGGCACTGTTCTGTTATTGAAACGTATGGATAAGCATGTTGAAATAATAAAAAAACTCCAACAATATATTTTTTGTGAATAAAATGATCTGTTCCATCTTATGTACACAGTACATTATTTTTTTAAAGAGAACATTTAAGACACAAAGATCAATTTAGTCTAATACTCTAACATGCTTTGTACAATAAACACTGTCTATATGATTTAAGCCCTCTTCTTTATGAATCACTGCATCGACAACAAAGCAGCACATAAAACATGAAACATGCTGGTGTTGGTAACAGGTGTCGGATGAACTGCCATCTTGGCTCAGTTTTCTGTTACTTCCTCTAGAAAAACAATTACAGCAGGAAAAAGAGAAACTGCAACAAGTGACGTTACAGAGAGTGACAGCTCAGGCAGTTGATCGATGAGAAATAGTACCTCCTGTTTAGGACGAGGGGCCAAGTCCTGGTCCGACTGGGATAAAGGGGTGGTGGAGGGGAGGGGGATGGTGGTGCAAGCCAAGGAACGGAGGCAGAGGCAAAGTGAGGTAGTGGAGACAGAGAGGCAGAGCATGGTTGAATTCATAAAGCAGGCAGCCAAACAGAGAGAGGAACTCTCATACAGATGTTGATGTCAGCAATGGAAGTACAGAGAGTGAAAGAGGTTGTGTCACTGCCTTAGATACACAAGTTTAGAGGTGTCTTAGTCACATTGCGCAACATGGCACACTGTATCAAATTCAGTGACACAAATCTCCTGAGCTTTCTTTTCATCATACATGTCTTATGAGGTGCATGTACTGGAAATTATCTGTGAGCATGAATAAACGATACACCAATGACATACTTAATCTCTGCAAAAAACCTTTCCAACACAAATCAATACATGGGCTGTTCTGCAAGTAGTCGTAAGTCAACATGGTGCTAAGACGAGACTAATCTGGCAGTATGGCAAAACATCTGAAGAATGTCTCTGAGCTCCTCCCTACTTAAGAAAGAGTTTGTAAAATGATCCTTCGATTCATGAAAACAGATGGAAAAATTGGGTCTCATTTATTAATCATTTTGTACTTTTATGTTAAAAAAAAGTACAAAATTTCACCCAAATTCACAACAGGTGCCTACGCAAATAATTTTTTTCAACTTCAACACATTGCAGTGTAGCAGCTATAATACAATAATATTTTGTACAGTTACTAATTCCATTTCTAAAAACACATTTTACTCCTATGTACTTATAATTATTGAATAACACCCAATATATTTCTTAAAGTCAACATGAAATGACAATCCAAACCCTTTATAAATCTGTTATATTCTGTATATTTGTGGATAAAACGGGATATTAAATAAAAAAGAAACTGGATTGTGGAGAGTATGTAAATGTGTCCCTTTTAAGTGTTATTTGTTACTAATGATTGCCGCTATAACCTATATTTATTTTAATTAATATAACGCTACATGACTGCACTATTACAGCCTGGGGGGAAAAAACAGAAACTGATGAAGTTACATTTTGACATACAATTAACACATTTTTTTGAATTATGTGCACTGATGAGTTGCACACGATAGGACCTGGAATCAGCTGTGATTTCATATTAAATTAAGTAGGACAAAAAAACAAAGCCAATCAAAGTGCATTATCTATAGCAGTTCTCCTTCAAATACTTACAATACAACTATTGTTACAACTATGTTCTCATCTAGATTTCAAGAAAAGCCACGAAGGCTGGAAAATTACATGATCTGCCATGTGGCTAACGACATCGCAATCACGTTGCTATTTTTTTCAAAGCACTCTACAGTCATGCTAGCAGTATGCCGATTTAGACTGCAATTGAGACAATGACAGACAGACAATTAGACACACATATAGATAAATCACACTAAAAATACCTCCGTCTTAGAGTCTACAGGAGAGCCTGCCTCCTCCCTCTGTCCGTGAGAAGATGAAGAAAGAAGTGATAGTTAGAGGACAGCAGTGAAGGGTTAGAAGCATGAAGAACAGTGCAGAATTTGAATTATATTGAGGAAATTAGCAAACAGCGAGAGGAAGGTGAGATTTATAGAGAGGTTGGAAAGTTAGATGCAGAAGAGTATCAACAAAACAAGCAGGGCATAGAATTATATTTAGGATCCATGGGTTAGTTCACCCCAAAATGAACATTCTGTCATTAATTACTCACCCTCATGTCGTTCCAAACCCTTAAGACCTTCGTTCATCTTCAGAACACCAATTAAAATATTTTTGGTGAAATGAGAGCCCTCTGACCCTCCATAGACAGCAATACATCTGAAATGATCCCAGATCCAGAAACATAGTAAAAACATCTGTAAAACAGTCCATGTGACATCAGTGGATCAATCTCACTTTTGCAACTTTGTTGCACAAAGAAAACAAAAATAACACAATAAACTCAACAATACTTCTCACCTGACTTACGTTTATCCCCATTTTTGAGAGTGTCACATGCATACGCCCACTGACATATAAATGCTTAATTCATTCATTGACTAAATCAGCCTTGTTTACATCCAGAGGAAAGCACACACATGAACGTAATATGCGGTTCTTTACGCCTACACAAAAGTGTACGCATGTGTTGTGATACTCTCTAAAAGGGGCGGGAAATGTTGCACAAAACAATTTATTATTACAGCATCGCAAAACTGAAGTTGAGTCACTGATGTCACATGGATTGTTTTACTGAAGTTTTTACTACGTTTCTGGATCTGGGATTATTTCAGTTGTGTTGCTGTCTATTGAGGGTCAGATGGCTCTGATTTAATCAAAATATCTTAATTTGTGTTCTGAAGATGAACAAACGTCTTATTGGAACGACATGAGGGTTATTAATGACAGAATTAAAATTTTGGAGTGAACTAATCCTTTAAGTCAGGTCCAAAAAAGAAAGGCTAAGTTAGGGAAAGGTTTTGGAGTGGGAGACTATTTTAATCAGAAGAGATGGCAAGGAGAGTGTTAGTTAAACAATGTGATTTGAAATAGTTGTTTAAATATTCTCAGAGGAATTGTTACTCATTGCCACCCATAATGCAAAGACAGTATGAACCTAAATCTGCTTCTTTTCCATAGAACACTTATTAGAGAACAAAAGCTGACACTAGACACTGTTGTGTGCACAGAACCTTGAGCTCCACAGTCTTAGATGGAGTGAAGTCACTTTCAAGTCGCTGGTCTTCAGCTTGTTCGTGATCTTGGTCCAGATCCTGATCCAGACTTGGCTCCAGGTAGTCCTGGTCCAGCTCATCTCTGGGAAGGCTAGGCACAGGCTCACAGGAGGTGTGCTGGGAGAGTCGGTCCATAGTGTCACCTAAAGCAGACTCTGAAAGAAAGAGAAGAAACAAAGCATGTAGTGTAAGAAACCCAGCTGTGGTAACCTACTGCTTCACTGTTTCCCTTAAAGGGAAAGTCTGAATTAGATGCCCTGACAAATACCGTAAACATCGGGGTCTTTAAAAAGTATTTTGTGTGTGCGTGTCCTGTTTCCTTTCTGTGTTCTTCTTTTTATTTGAAGCCCTAGAGATGTTGTTTGGATTATCATCAAATATGTGTAGTTCATGCAGTTTGAGTGCTGCTGTTATTGAAGCAAAAAGGAGACAGATCAAATCTTGCGACGCTCCTCAATTAATGTTTATTTTTCAATTCAGCGCTTCACTGTTTATAATTTATAATGAAAAGCCTGTATTAATTGTCCCGCTGTAGCATTGTGAACAGAACATTAACTGGAGAATGTGAAAGCTTTCACTTTTTGGAATCACATTTTGAAACTATAATTTTTTACATTATATAGGTTTGCAAATGTGTAAATCAAAACTTGTAGAAAGGTGCTAAATGAAGTAGGATTTGAGCATTTGATGTATTTTTATATATATACATATAACAGAGAACTACATTACTTACCTCCATCTATGCTGCGGGACAGCAGGTACCTCCTGCTGATCGATCGTTCAAATTGAGGAGCTGGCCTGTCAATCAAAGCACTAGCCTGGCGAGTCTGGGCTTGGGTCCGCCCACTGTAGCGGAACTTTGAGCCAATCACAAGAAATCCCTTGGGAGGCGGCTCAGGAGAGACCAACCTGCCACCAAATGAGTACAAAAAAAAACAGAAATGATGCAAGAAAATGTGATCAGATGTAACAGAATGAGAGTGTATTAAAAAAAGTTAAATAAGTTTTAAGTAACACGCCACTTTTTCTCAACAGTTTTACCATTTTTAAATCCATTCAGTCGATCTCCGGGTCTGGCAGTAGCACTTTTAGCTGTAGCTTAGCATGGATCATTGAATCTGATTAGACCTAATTGTACTAAGACGGACGGAAAAGGATAAGTTGTTATTTCCTAGGCTGATATGATTAGGAACTATACTTTCATTCCGGCGTAATAATCAAGGAACTTTGCTGCAGTACCATACAGTATATGCAGCAGGTGCAATAATATCAAGCATCACCTGAAAATAGTCCCCACTTAAGCAGTGCCTGAAAATAATAAATGGCAATTTTAGAATGGATTCGAAAAACTGTTTAACTCTAGGGGAGTTGGAAAATAATAATAATAATACATTTTCAAAAAAGTGGCATGTTCTTTTAAGCCTAAGTGAAGTTTGTCAGGACTTTGGATTATACTTTATTTTGCACTTTAGACATTATACTAATTATAAATAACTTTGTAACTACATGTCAACTAATTCTCATTAAATTGCAACTATGTGTCTACTAACTGTTAGGGTCTTATCTAGTTACTTTACTGATAACATAAAAAAAAAAAATTACAAACCCCATAAGAATATCTTAAAAGAACCAGCAGCGAATCAGTTCTTATGTCATACATGCACCACTCTATGAGTTGGAATCAAAACTAGAAACTCCAAGACAAACACTAGATCCCCTAACAACACAAATCGAACTCTCTAAGATTTAAACTGGACTCATAGGGCCGGTTTCTCGGATAGGAATTAGATTAAGCCAGGACTAGACCTTTAATAATTTAGCACTTTTAAGAATTTTTAGAAACATGTCTTACAAAAATACATCATCTGTGATCATTTTAAGGCCAAACAATGGCATTAATGTATTTTAAGATATCTCAGTGCAACCTTTTTCCAGTTTAGACAGCTCTTAACATTTATTTTAATCAAGGACTAGTCTTAAATCCTGTTCGGGAAACTGCCCCATAAAGTCCAAGATCTGTTTTTACAAGAATTAACTTTTAAAGTAATGGAAGAAAAGCAAACATTGATTTATTTAGTTTTAAATTCATTACAATACCTTTAATTGAAATGTAATTGAAAATTAATTAAGTATTCTTTTTTTTTCTAGATTAGGGACTGAGGTTTTCAGATTTAAACCATGGCACAAGATTACGTGGCATAAAGTAGTTTAAAATCTACATTTTGAGACAAAGAAAAAACAAACATGACCAAAACACCAGCATTCTCGCTTTTAAAAGAAGACTGCACACATTTTTGTGGTTTTGTAGGACAGTGAGTGCCTACCTGAAAAATGTGTGATGTTCAATGCAGACCTTCCACAAGCGCTTAGAGGCACGGTGGTTGGGCAGCTTGAAGCCAATGGTGCTCTCAAACTGCTCGTACTGGGGGTGCAGGGGAGTGTGGGCATGTGATGGAGAGGAGGTGGGGGGTGTGAAGGGAAAGCAGAGTGGTAACGTGTTACTTGACAGGAGATTTGACGAGGTGTAAAATTTGTGTGCTTCTACAGCTCAAATCATCCAACAGGGCACAATTCTGCATGCCTTTATTTATCCAAACAGAACATAACCAGAATTTCAAAAAGAGAGCTGCAGAGAAACTGCATAAGAATGAGCGCAAATATTAATATCTAAAAGCTCAAAGTCCACTGAATGGAGCCTGTTGTGATGATAAGATGCAGAACAGTGAAGCATCTCGAATAAAGGCACTGAGATATTGTTAAACATTCATATCTGACCCTCGCACATAACGGCGGAGTCAAAGAAACGGCATGCTTTTGTGCTAAACAAAGATCAGAATCCCATTGTGAGAGGAAAATCAAAGATATAATAATCCCGTAAACGCAGACCGCAGAATCCTTAACACTTAATAAAGACCTCTGCAACTTATTTTGCTTGCTTTCTTCCCTCTCTTTGGATTGAATTCTCTCCTCACCCCCATCTCGACTCATTTTCTGCTTCTCTCTGTCTCTGTGCCCACTAGGCAAAAAATGTTCACATCTCAGCCTAATGTTTAAAAATCTTCATCTTTTCCCCATTCAGCAAGCTAACAACCACTAAAGAGCCGAACCTCAAACAATATAACTAGTGCTTGTTGAGACGTAATTAAAGGCATTTTTTAAGTGGCGTAATTAGAAACGCGCTAAAAAATATTTTGCTTCTTTGTGCGAAACGCTGGAAGAACACCTACATTAGTCTTCAGAGCACTGGGTAATTTGAAAGCCTGAATAGTGATTTCTAATAATTGAAAAAACGTCTCATTCTTTTCTAATAAAACCACATCATGTAGATTATCCGCCCATTTTCTCGCCCACTGCATTAGTCTCAGTACAGCATCCTTATCTAGCTAATGCTTTGACATGCATCTACGAGTGAAATCTAGCAAGAAAAACCTGGAAAATCTCAAAAGACCTTTTTCTCTACCTCTCCAGGTCGGATTTTGATGTAGAAGTTGCTTCTCTTGTAAGATATTTTGAGGATCTTGGGCCAGGCGAATCGGTTGATACGCAGCCGGTCTCTATAGATCAACAGGCCACTGGCACAAACCCCCAGCATGATGTCAATGCCTTCAGAGTCCTTTAAAACACACACACACACGCATTCAGATGCTCCGGTTTTCAGCCGCATTTTCAAACCATTCTAAGATTTTAAGTCTGTAAAACTGCATAATTGGATCACAGGTCTATCCTAATAGGCTTGTGCACCGCAAGAAATGCGTTGTTAAATGCAAAAAAAACTGAATAATAAATTAAAAAAGGTTATTGCGACTTTATCTCACGATTTTTTTTTTTTTTTTTTCAGAATTCTGAGAAAAAAAGTCTGAACTATGAAATCAAAAGTCAATTTTCAAAAGTAAAGTATTTTTTTTATTTATTTTTTTTAAGTTTTAAGTATTTTCCCATTTGCAAAGGATGTGTTTCCAATCTAAATGTAAGGCAATTTGGTGCAAATTCATATGCTTTTTGTTAATAACATTTTCTGGTCTGGTGTGTGTCACTTTTTTGGGCAGGGTAAAATAAAACAAATTCGCTATTGATTCCTTATTACCAGTTTTCATAATTTTACATTGTTTTAATAATATTACATTGCCTGCAAAAAAAAAACAAAAAAAAAAAACATTACTTTTAGCTTGTTGACATTTATACAGACTCAAGGTCTCATCTCCTAAACCACTAAGGAGCCAAACAAGGACTAGAATTACTTGCTAACCGAAAATATATATTCCATGTACAAAATAGACAATTCTAGGCTAGCAGTGAAAAAATAAATAACAGCATCATACCTTAGCATGATGCAGATCAACGCCATACATGGAAAGTTTCTTGGCGTTCTCCAGGAAGTTGATTTCAGCCTCTGCAGGACTCATGCCCCTGATAACAGGTCATCATTTCGAGAAAAAATAAACAGTTTAAAAACATATGTTGCAGAATATTTGAGCTTTTTGATTGTTGTTATGCTTGTATTGGTATATGTAATTACAAGAGCTATCAATTCAGTGTGTTAATGTGGTGTAATTTAATATTTTGTGTATATTTGTTATTATTAAGTGCTAAAAAATGAGTGTAATTAATTGTGCCCCATGATCCGTAAGTAAATTATGCATTAAGGATTTTTTCTTACCATAAGAGAAATTTATAGTTGGTATTTTAAGCCCAGACTTCAAAACTGACTGAACTGGGTCAAGATATAAAAAAAAAATACATTAACATATAAAGATTATAAGTCTACTCAAAGCTTTTATCTTCTGTCATAAGAATGTAATGAATTTAGGTTATCTTAATGTGGGGGGCTTGCTCAGTAAACTCTGATAAATTAGGATTAATTCAATTAATCATCATATCATGTGATTAATATGCCTAAAAGTCTTAATTAATTGACAGCTCTGGTAATCACGGCTCTCTATGCAGGTCAGCTGGTCTCACCTGTAGGTGCGGTGCAGCTCCACCACCCTCTCCTCCAGCTCACGGGTCTGATTGGGGGCAAAGCGAAACTCGCTGATGTAGTCTGGCCCGTGTTCCTCAGGGTCATAGTCTCCCAGCTCAGCCTGAACGGCGTACGAGCCCAGCAGAGCATGAGTGACGAACGAGCAGGGCAAACGACCCGACAGTATGTCCTCCCTCAGCTGCAGACACAGGTAATACCTGCCCAACCATAGTAAATCAATTTAAATTGCATTGGTAATTACAATATAATATATATATTGTATGCTATCGTATATACATGATAAATTAAACCAAAGCAGAATACAATTTTGAATAATCACATGACCAGGGCTTTTGGAGTTTGTTTTCATGCAACATAAACAACTAAAGGGACAATCCTTATGAAGCAACAAATGGTTAAACGGTCAAGTTGGGTAGTACTTGGATTGCACCGTTCAGATCAACAGACCATGTATAAAACACATGGCATGTATCTAGGTGTGAACATAAAGAAAGACACAATGTAACGTGGTTGTGCCAGTGGCATGATTTAACAAGTAGCACTATATTTTGTATTTAACAAAAGTGCTAAGTGATTAATGTGTAGTAGTCTTGTGTTTAAATAATGAACCATGGAAATTAAATATTAATTAATGGTTTGTAAAACTTCACAGTATGACTTGCTAATTACTCTGCAATATGATCATTTTTGTAATCGTATAATAATTTTTAGCTTTCATACATGTTTTATATATAATTTGGTAACACTTTACAGTAAAGTTAATTGGTTACCATTAGTTAATAACATTAGTAAACATGAACTAAGAGTACTTCTTCAGTCTTTATCAATCTTAGTTAATGGTAATTTCAGCATTTACTATACATTATTCATATTAGATAACTAGTGATTTTAATAAATAATGAACAACTGTATTTTCATTAACAAAGATTAATAGTTTAATAAATGCATAGTTCATTGGTTATTCATGTTAACTAATGTTAACAAATTATATTTTTATTATTGTTGTTATTATTTATAATTATTTAATTGTTAAAGAAGATATTTTGAAGACCGTTGGTGATCAAACAGTTGAAGGAAGCAATTGACTTCAATATTATTGTTTTCCATACTATGAAACTCAATGCCTACCGTCAACTGTTTGATTACAAATATTCTTCAGAATATCTTCCTTTGTGTTTAACAGCTGAAAGAATCATTCACACAGTTTTGAAACAAGTCAAGGTTGATGACAGAACTGTCGTTTTGGGGGGAACGATCTCTTTAATATGCAGATGGCGGCTCTGGTTCCTCAAACAGCTTCACTATCAAAACATCATGACCAGCCGGCATGGCAACACTGGCTCAACCAATAGCATTCATTTATTTGGTTTGCCAGACAGTAACTTATTTTTGCATTTACGTCTAGTGATGGTAGTGGCACAGAAATTACACATTTCAGCTTTAACACGCACTCACCGTGTGATGTCTTCAATCAGCTGAGATGGATCGGGAGGATAGAATTTGACAGCAAAGGAGAAATGCCAGGGACCCACTAAAACAATCAGACACCAACTGACTTTCATCAGATTCAAGCGAGCAAGGTTACAAAGTCAAAGTATCTTATTTTCCAACACTTACCGCGGATTTGTTTCTTGATTTCTTTCGAAGGATCCAGCCAATTCTGCAAGAGGGAACAAAAATGTCTCTATCAGCCAGGACACATTGATAAGCAAATGTCGCAGTTTCAGCACCGTCCCCTCCACGACAGGAGCCTCATACATATTCTGTAAAATGGTCAGTGCATTAATATTCTGCAGCCACAGGAGCACTAAAAGAGTAGATAAATGTCATCTCCGGCACACCGCACACCAGTAAGGTCACCCAAAGCCTGGTGACACACAAAAACGTTTAATGCCAGCTCACCTCGGTCCAGAGGAGATGAAAAGCACTGCCTTATTCGCCTCTCACCGTACCAGCTTTCATACACTCAACAAAAATATAAACGCAACACCTTTGTTTCTGCTCCGATTTTTCATGAGATGGACTTAAAGATCT
>JAUMHG010000072.1:4971665-4994326 GCA_032359395.1 Enteromius anoplus | reverse complement strand
CAATTTTTAAATCACTTCATGGGCAAGGAGGCTATTAACAGAACTGAAAAAGGTATGGGTGTGAATGTGTTTTTTATTTTGCTAAATGGTCTATATATATACACACACACACACACAAACACACACACACTTACTTATTTGTTTATGCTATATTTAAATTCAAATTTTTCAACAATGTATTTCTCATTTTAAAACGTGCTAAATAGAAAAAGGGAGGATTTACCAACAGAGTACTTGGCAACACGAGCGCAATCTGTACACCGGGTTTGTGCTTCACGGAGTAATCTTTTTACTTTGCGGTCTATTTAAACACCAAACCTTCATTGTTCATATACGGTTTTAAGGCTGCATAGCGTTTAGCTGTTTATTTGGCAACATCCCGTCAGTAGCCCTTAATCTCTTACGTTATTTCTGTCATTTCAATGACAAGACGGCAAATAAAGGTAACGTTACAGAGGACTATTGATTATCATTGTCCAGCCAGCTAGGTAAGACACAGTCAGTATTAATTCTGCAATTTAATTTGGAGTATTAGCATACACTGTATAATACTGCTGAGAATATTCACTAGGTTGCTAAAAATAGCGTTTGCAGGGTAATGATTTTCGGTACTGTTTAATCTTATCCCTGCTCAATCAGACATAAAAGCTTTAATAATTCAGAATGCGCGCTGACAATGCATCTTATAGTCATATAGAAATGTTTTGAGATGGATATTTTGTGTGAACACTTGACGCTCGCGGCAGGTTGGTCTTGCTTTATTAAAGTGAATCGCAAAGGCCAGAGGCGGATTGAGTGATCAAGGTGGCCAAGAGAGGAGAGAGAAGATGGGCTCGGGCTTTCGGAGTGAAGAGATGTGTTTGGCGCAGCTGTTTCTGCAGTCCGGCTCGGCGTACGACTGCATCAGGGAACTGGGAGAAATGGGGCTGGTTGAATTTCGAGATGTAAGTTTGGACTCAACGGATGTGTATCAAATCCTACTGAGCTGCCTAGCTACACAGCATTTCTGGGGCATCATAGGCCCGTTCTGAGTTAACGATGCTGCGTGCATCTGATGCCCCAAAAATGTTATCTTGGTAGATCTCGGTTGATTCTTAGCCACAGCCTGAATTCTTAGAACAGACAGATAGAAGTTAATTAAGCCTAAATAATCGGCATAACCTGGCAACCCATGTTTGTATGCTGCGTGCTGCTTATAGGTGTGAAACGGTTTTAATTAAATGCATGTTAAATCTTATTTTTAAGTGTGCAAATTTTTTGGCCTGTTCATACAGTGAGGCTGATGTATGACAACCAGGTTAATGTCCTGGTTCACGCTGAGCTGGATCAATTGCTTACTTAAAAATAGCTGCTCTATTTGTCTGTTTAAAAGCCTATGTTTTCTATTCACCTTGAGGTTGTTTGACACGCGTTAATAACTTCATAGGCTATGTTATGTGTTGGTCATATTGTTTAGGTTTGTGTCAGTAAAGGCAGCTGACAAAACAATTTTAAGATTTTTTTGGGGCTTTCTGTAAATTACATTTTTACTATGCATGCATTTTTATTATTTATATTTATTTTTTACATTTAAGATGAATGCAAAATGTTGACCAGTCACAGGTCATAAGCCTTGCTGATATTGTTAAGTACTAAAATTACCTACTATAAAACTGAAATAAATATAAACTAAAGGTGTTTAGGAAAAAAAAAAAGGCAGCAAAATTAGCAGAACTTAAATTAAATAGGAAAATGTAATATACAAAAAATAAAAGCTAATATGAATGGTAATAAATGTTAATAATATTATATAAACAATGAAGGTCCTAAGATATACACTTTCCCTTATGCGTTTGTATGCATTTTAACCTGAAGTCTGAATGTTGATAGTGTTTCTTCATACCAAGAAAATATTATTATTATTTTTTTTATGTTGTTCCAAACTCAAATTTTTTTTTGTCTCTCTCTCTCTGTTTTACTTTCTTCTGAATGAGAATTGGGGCTATAATAAATAATAAATGAATAGATAAATACATGTGAAAAACAAAAAACAAAAAAAAAACATGTTTAATCTTCTGATATTGTAAGATAATATGTGGTGAACATTTAATTTAATCTTGTCTAAATATCTGAATTAATCATTCTTTTTCAAGTCTGATCTTTTCAAATAATTGAAAGATGCCAGTCCGAATGATTTGTTCTTATTTGGTTGGTTTAAAGCTTGTCGGAGTGAAAGACAATACTATTGTGTGACTTCAGAGGACTTGAAATATAGTGCATGAGTCGTAGAAACCAGTTTTATGATGATCCTTTTTGAAGTGTATAAGCTCCATTTCGCATTTATTGCAATAAAAAAAGCTGTCGATTTAACTTAAAAAATGCTTGTTGATCAGCCAAACAGACCAGACAATTATGCAATACTGAAATCTGATCAAATATCGTCTGAGTAATGTAATCCCCACAGCCTTGTCCTGTTGCCTCTAAATTTTATGTTGTTGTGTCAATCATGTAAGTCATAACCTGATGACTTGTTCCAGCTGAACCCCAGCGTCAGCTCCTTCCAGCGCCGCTTCGTCAGTGAGATCAAGAGATGTGAGGAGATGGAGAGGATTCTGGGTAAGAGATATTTATTGAACTCTCTGTAAATTTTAGGTCAAGCCTAAACCCCTCCCGATCTTTGAAATTCAAAATCTGGTGCTAAATATTAGCTACAATTATTTTTCTTAATTTTGCGATACATTTCTGTCTTAGTTTTGCACAGATGGCAAAGTTAGAATAAATTTCATTATGCTTCTCTCACTGTTATGTTTAAATGTGCTCTTGAATCAGTGACTCAATTTAATTGTTTCCGTCACCTACAGGGTATCTGCTGAGGGAAATCCGGAAGGCTAATCTTGCAGTGCCAGAGGCTGAAGTCCCTCCTGTTGCTCCTGCACCCAAAAGTGTCTTAGAAATCATGGTAGGTGCTGATATATACAGTATACTGATTGCTCTAGTAAGCAAAGTAAATGTTCCAAACAGACTAGTTCCCACAACTATTGTTTTGGGTTTGAGTCCTCTTTAAGCTAATTTAAAGGGATTTACCCAAAAATGAAAATTATGTCATTAATCACTTACACTATGTCATTTCAAGACCTTAATTTATCTTCAGAACAGAAATTAAGATATTATTGATAAAATTCGAGAGGTTTCTTACCCTGCATTTACATCAAAGCAAAGAAATAAAAAATGTAATTCTTTATTCAAAAGTTTCTTCTCTTCTGTGTCAGTCTTTGACATGCTATCACGAGAGGATAGTTAATGATTTCCCCTCACAGGTTTTTCACACAATTTTGTTGCCGTGACCAACAGAAAGTTGTTTGGTTTAAAAGTGATTTTTGTGTGGGCTGAATTTTTTACATTTACATTTAGTAATTTAGCAGATGCTTCTATCCAAAGTGACTTACAAATAAGGAACAGAAAAAATCAAAAAGACAGCAATAAAAAGCAAGTGCTGTGAAAAGTTAGCCTAACACAGTGAATGGATTAAGGCTTTTAAAAATATATATATAAATAAATAAATAAATATAAAGATAGAATAAAAACAGAATATTGTACACTAATGTTGGAGCAGGGATCCTCAAGTCTTGCCCTGGAGGCAAAGAGTATAGAAGACCAAGATGTGAATTCTCTGCAGTAATAAGGGTAACAGTCTATAGATGGCGCTGCAGAGGCGCTGCCGCCATTTTGGACTGACACCTGCTGAGAGTCGCAATAAGATGCGACAGCACGAGAGAACCTTTATATTTACTTTCCCCCCGATAAATCATGATAAATGATTTAGGGGTGTACTCACACTAGGCATGGTTGCCGTGAACAGGGCCTGAGTATGATTGTCCCCCCTCCCTACTCCCTCTCTGGCCTGCACTCACATAGGGTTTCAGCATAGGGAGTCCATCGCTCTGTTTACTTTGTGGAAAGTAATTTTGAGTAGTTTGGTCGGTTAAACAAACACTGCACCTCTGCCGTAGACAGAAAGCGACCTTTTTCCTGCCATTTTGGTTTTGGAGCATCGCAAAAACGTACTGTTCCGTGCTCCAGCACGGTTAGCGCTCACACTACATGCAAACCGCGCCCGAGTCCAACTGAACCGTGCTCTGCACACTTCTTCCAAGCGGGCCAGGGACAGCTAAACGAACCGCGCCCGGGCACGGTTCGGAGCACTCACACTAGTCAAACGAACTGTGCTTTGGTGTTCAAATGCACTCAGGCACGGTTCAAACTGCCTAGTGTGAGTACACCCTAGGTGTATATCTGTCAGAGGGTTTAATCTATGGAATAAATGTAGTGAAGAATTAAAGCTCTGTAAATCACTTTGCAAATTTAAGAAAATGTATAAATGCAAGGTGATAAATAATTATATAAATCAGAAATATTTAATAAAAAAAAAAATCGCCAATGTATTAGTATACAATCTGAAGTAATAGTTGGAATCTGTATTTCTGTTATTATGCATGTTTCTAATTATGCTTTTATATCCTGGAAAGTTTTATGCAATTTAGTTTTTCTTGTGTAATTAATTTTAAAGTGTTGATCATCAGTTAATAATGTATAAAGGGTGGGCAGAATAAGCAAGGCTTCAGCTTACACCTATTTCGGTATCCTTGTTTATATTTTTACTTAACTGGAAACATTTTTTTGGGGGGACCGAAATAAAATTATTGATTGATTGAAGTAAATCGTTTCATTGAAAAAGTTACTTCAATGCGCATTTCCTGAATAATTTGATTGAAAACAGGACTTAAAGGGATAGTTCACCCAAAAATTAAAATTTGATGTTTATTTGCTTACCCCCAAGGGCATCCAAGATGTAAGTGACTTTGTCTCCTCAGCAGAACACAAACGACGATTTTTAACTTTAACCGTGGCAGTCTGGTAGTCGTTTAATGGAAGTGGATGGGCACCAAACCTTTCAAAGTAAAAAAAAAACATGCACAGATAAATCCAAACTACACCCTGTGGCTTGTGACGATACATTGATGTCTTAAGACACGAAACAATCGTTTTTTGTGAGAAACTGAACAGTATTTATATCATTTTTTACCTCTGATAGACAACCATGTCCAAACCGTCTCGGGCTCACGCTTTGGCGTAGGATACGCAAACGCCAGAAGTGATCGGTTGTGAACAGCGCGACTGGCTCATATTATGATCTGGCGTTTCTGTGTAGGTGTCAGTCCAAAATGGTGGTGGCATGGGCTCATGGGCGGAACTGTTGCTATGGAGCATTTCTATTGAGTTTCGGCTCTTGGGCTTCTATACTCTTTGCTGGAGGTCCAATCCACTGCAGAGTTTAGTTCTAAACCTAATCAAACACAGCTGAGCATGCTAATTATTGTCTTCAGGATCATTAGAAAATCACTGGTAAGTCTGGGTATGTCACAGAAGGGACGGAACACAGGTAAGTCAGAATATTGATAATGTTTATTAAAGTTTTGTGCACAGATATGAGACTGGAGGTGGCAGAGGAAATCCAGGTGAGTATGGTAATCAAGGTCGGTCCTGAAGAGATGACTGGGGAATAAATGATCCTTATGTGTTCCAGGGATGAAGGGGACACGTTGCAGAACATACCACAGACGACAGACATTGACGGCAAAGTCACAGGAACACCAGGAAACACAGGAGACACAGGGAACACTGGAGACACTGGAGAATATGTAGGTTAGAGCAGGTAAGTAATTTAGGTAAGTAATGTTAAAGCAAATCGGTAAGGGAGTTCTTGGTCCTTCTGGTTGTTGATGAGGCCAGGCGCTTGGTGCTGGATGAATGTTTGTTTTATGGGGCTGGTGATCAGGAGGGGAATGACGGGCAGGTGTGGCAGTAATCAGTACTCAGGTGAGGGTGTGCACTGTGATTGTGAGGGAGTACAGACTGGCCTGGCTGTGACACTGAAACACAGTACTCGCCCCACCTCCTCGATCTTTCTCTCAGCCTGTCCGTTGGTCTGGGGTTGGTATCCTGAGGACAGGCTGACGGTCACACCTAGGAGCTGGAAAAACGCTCTCCACACTCAGGAGGTAAATTGAGGTCCACGGTCTGAAATAATATCCTCTGGAAGACCCTAATTTTTATGGTAAATGAGTACCACAAATGGATGAGCTGCCCCCTCCAGCCAATACCGCCATTCCTCCAAGGAGAGCTTACTGGCCAACAATTCCCGATTGCAGATGTCATAGTTGACCTCTGCTGGGCTGAGTTATGGGAGAAGAAGGCACATGGATGGAGTCTCGGTGGTACCCCCTGCCGCCGCTGAGACAGCATCACCTCCGCCACGAATGGGAGCTTGGGATCTGGATGAAAGAGGAGGGGGGCTTGGGTGAAGGCATGCTTCAAGGCACTGTAATTCTTGATGAATCAATGATAGAAATTTGCAAAACCCCAAAAAGACTTGTGAAAGGAGTATTTTTCAGCTTTCAGATATAGATGATACTCACGGAGCGGATATACAGTATACTATTACTGTCCGGTGGAAAAACTCCCGGAGCACCTCATCCATGAATCCTTGGAATATGGAAGGGGCGTTGGCGAGCCCAGACAGCATGACCTACACTGCGTCCGAAATCGCTTACTTCCCTACTATATAGCATGTGAAAAACAGTATGCGAGGCGAGTAGTATGTCCGAATTCATAGTATCCGAAATTGAGTAGGCGAGAAGTACCCAGATGACCTACTGCTTCCGGACAAATTCTATAGTGAGCACTTTCCTATCGCATTAGGCTCCGGGAGAGGAGGCGTCATATTAAAAAAATGGCGGAAAGTGGAGACGCGGCTCATTTTAAGTATAAGCCCCTCAGAAAGAAAATGTTGTTCATTGGGATTAAATTACACTTGTTTTACACAATCTAAATAAACGGATGACTTATTGAAAGTTTACATTGTTGCGCTTTTGTGACGACACGTGACAGCATCAATATGGCGGATGTAGTACGTCCGAGTTCCATTCATACTACCCCCATTCATACTATAAAGAACGTGCTGTTTTAACGGTCGGGTAGTACATTCGGGTTTTAAATGTAGTACCTACTTAAGAAGTATGCTATTTCGGACGCAGTAGCTGCATTGATAATTAATAATGGACCTTCTCTGCAACAACAACAGTAAATGAAGAGCAGCAAAGTACTGTTTACTGTTACCATATGACATTTTGTGGCAAAAAACACATTATGGTGAAACAGTTTTCAGAAGTTCAGTTTGGCTAGAAAGTGACTTCTAGTTGAGTTGTGTTACATATATCACAACACAGGCAATCTGTCCAGTTTTAAGGTTGAATCTGCCTTTTTTTTTTCAACAAACCTGAAAAATAGTATGTAATAACATCTTTCCGTGGTTGTGCTATAGCTTGTGAAGAGGAAGAGATGATCAGTACACATTCTGCTATAGTGATCTGTTACCACACATTATGGAGCCACAAAACAGCATATAATGTTTGAATTTCTTAAAAATGAAAAAAAAAAAAATAAAAATAAAATAAATGAAAGCTGAGCATATTTTATACAAAAAAAGAAACTTCAAGAATTGGGTCAAGAATTTTGGTCCCCAGGCTGTGAAGCTGGGGGACTGGTGTGAGTATAGTTTCGCCCAGGGCTTAAAAACGAAAGAAAAAAAATCCATTAAATCCGCATTAAACAATTCGTTCCGAAATAGGTTTTCTAGACAAAAATACTGGTTGATAACGTTATTTTAAAAAAAAAACATTTTATATATATACATATATATATTAGCAGCAAATAAACAAGTGTTTTGGAAAAGTCAGCCTTGGATGTTATTTATTGATTAATTAAAACTTAATAAAAAGTAGATTTGAGCCATTTCAAATCGTGAAAGCTGACCGTCCTGTGTACGTAGACCGTGCGCGCCATCCACTGACATCCAGGGCGCCGTTTCTTCCTGCGGGACAATTCACGTGAGGGGAGACAACAGGGGAGAGATCCACAATTTAATTTTTTAACACACTTTAAAAAGTGCTCTTTGAGTTTACAGAAATAGTCTTGACTTTTAAAAGTTGTATTTTTCTTTTTTTCCTCTGCATTATTGCCGCTTGATTGTTACTGATGTGATCATATACAGTGTCCGCTTTACCAGGCTGCATTCAGACTAATGCACGGATCTCTTTCGATATATCAGATGTTTTGATCTGCTCTGAAAACATAACTGACGGTGTGTTCATCAGTTTTGTATAAAAGCGTTGGAAAATGCAAGAGCATTTATCCGCAGCGGCGATCAGACGCTTCAGGACAAACACAACACGCACGAGACGCACAAGTCTGTCAGCGCGCTGGTTTCGTGGATCTAATACCAATGTGTTCCAAACGGTATATGAAGATCACAGACGACAGGTGATAAGGATCGAAACTCACACGTACAGTAGTTTAGAAAAGGCTACAGTGTAATTCGGCTATTCATCCGCGCTAAAGGTGAAAGTCACCATAGCTTGTAGTATAGACTCCAACCTAACTTTGTAAATAGATTAACGGCGATATTTTTTTTATCACGCGATAAAAGTCGCTGCTTTAACGCCGATAACGGCCCACCACTAATATATATATATAGAGAGAGAGAGATGATCGTGGTAGTGCATGGTAGTAGATGGACAACAAAAGGATGCTCTTGACTGAGCAACATTATGAAGTAGTTAAAAGGCTTAGCGATTGAAGAAGTAGCTTAAAATAAATGTTTCTATATGTATAGATGTTTGTTTTGTTCTCATATTTTATCTTCGTTGATAGCATGTATTAGGAAAATGAACCATTGCTACAAATAAACCATATGCAGTAGGTAAACACATTTTTTGTGTTTACACATTTGCCAGGACCAGCATAAACCAGCTTAAACCAGCATCCCGGCTTCAAAACCTACCTAACCAGCATATGCTGTTTTTTTTTTCAGCAGGGTTAGTACTTGGAATAACATATTTTTCTTAATGTTGCTAGTATTATTTCCAGGTGACCTCCCCCACATGATTGTAAAGCACTTTGAGTGTATGACAATACACAATAAAGTGCTATATTAATGCAACATTCATTATTTAACATGCCAACACCAAGCATAGCAGCCTGTTTTTGTACAGGTAAAATAACTGGAAGCTAATGACACCAGAAGACTCGTAAGTAACTTAAGGTTACATATGGCTGAAATATATTTTTAAAAAAGTTAAAGCAATTATAGCAATTATATAATAGAAATAGTACAATGGGAGCACATAAGAGGTGAATTCTGACCTTTTGGCTCTCCGTGTCACTGAAGGTCAGGCCAAAGTAGTCCTTCTCCAAGAGGTTGAGATGCTCACACACCATATCCAGTAACGCCTGTCCTTTACATAGCTTCTAGATGAACACGAACAGAGAAAGAGCACAAGAGAAAAGAGATTGATTTAGTATTTGTCATAGCAGAAAATGCCCCCTTCTGACTTCAATCAAAATCAGGAGTGTCTCTAATTCCTTCAGTGGGACACGGTACCATTCCCTTGAGAATACAAGGATACTTGGCTTTCCATCATGTACTGTAATGCAAAGGTGTTTGTATGATTTTAATTCAACATCATATTAGCTGGCCCGGCTCATATTAACTAGTAAGATGCTGATTACATGTTCAGGAGGCTGAAAGTCCCTAGATATGCTGTAATGTAGTAAATTATCTGTTTAGTTTCCATCCATTTGCTGGGTCAGTGATGAGGTGAACATTAGCATGTAAATCAAGTCAAGTCATATTTCCCCCAATACACATTGTTATGAAGCAGCATTACAGAAAATCATGATGCTGATGTTTAAAATAGCTTAATATCTTGGTGCCTTAGAGTCGAGTTCAGCAGATTAGAGCTGCAGGATAATATGAGGATACGAGAAATCAAGACTGAGATTTGATATAAAGTATAAGTCGCTTAATGTGAATGTACTAAGTGATAGTACAGCTTAAATTTAGGCAACAATACAAAGCAATTCAGATCTATATATGACTTCTATATCCAACTTTACATAAAGAGCTGGAAGATAATATATAAAATATTCATTTGTTTAGATTTGATGTTTGAAGTCTTCAGGATAAATTGAAAAAATTAAGTAATCTGCCCTTTGTTGCATTAAATGCTTTGACGAGCACTAAATAAATGGACACTTATGTGCTGTTTCTACAAAACCTCAATCTCATATTCTATATTCATATACTCTTCAGTCCTGGCTAAGCATCTGTGTGTCTTTCTGACCACACCCTGTCATTCTGCACAATAGAGTGGCATATGCAACACGCTTGAGACACCAGCTCTGGCTTTGCCTTTCTACAGAAACACTGAGCACTCGCCGCCCAGGGAGCCTGTTTCCCGCGGCGAGAGGGATACAGCGCAGCTGTTTCCATGGCAACAGAAGTGGTAAGGTTTAATGTGTGTGTGTGTGTGTGTGTCGCTTCCCTGGCCCCTCATGGCTGAAACACAAGATTTTTTTTTAAGAGGGAGAGAGAAAGAGAGATTGGGTGTGCTACCATAAAAAGGCTTCTTAAGTTATCCAGGGAGGCTCTTGATTACAGCAGTGCATTATATTTGAATGTAAAGACAATTTCATAGTTTTTAGCCCAACATAATGCACTTCAAGGACTTATTTTGATAGATCCCCAGGTGCAGAAATTCTGAGAGTTCTGACTAACAAAGGTGCTGTACTTGTTGGCATTTGTGATTTTAGTGCGTTCACAGCTTGCTTGTAATGAGAAGTGCTCTACTCTGTTTATCTAGGGGATTTTATATATTGATGATGTGACATAAAATAATTAATGAAATGTTCAAAGAGAGATCAAGAATGAGCCATTGTTCCAGCGAAGATATCAGATATTTAAAGGGACAGTTCACCCAAACTCAGCTCAAATTTCTTTAATCTGTGGAACAAAGAAGGAGATGTTTGATAAAAGTTGTGCAGAATTATTCATACCCTTGGTAAATACGAACAATGAAGGCTGTGAAAATAAGTCTGCATTTTTTATCCATTTGGTATTTAGTTCAAAAATGTTTAAAAAATCTAACGTTTAATTGAAGAAAAATGTAAAAAAAAAAAAAAAAAAAAGTGAGGAAATTCACATTATGAAATAAATATGAGGAAACGCAAAGGCCAGATTCCTGTAGTCATTCAACACAAACCAGAATGTATTTCTGACTAAAACATCGTTACACTTTGCAAATTAGAAAGTGGCTGTAAGAAAATAGCTAAAGCATTAAAAAGTCCCATTTCCACCATCAGGGCAATAATTTAAAAAATTCCAATAAACAGTGTTACTAATCAAATCCAATATTTGACTGAGCCACTTTTAGCATTGATTATGGCACGTGTTCACCATAGCACAGTTTTGATAAGCTTCTGCAATGTCACAACTTGTACTGATGATGGGAGAATCTGACATCTGCACAAAGTCTCATCTCACATCCCAAAGATTCTCATTGGGGTCAGAAAGGCAAAAAAAAATATTAAACAGCACCTACATCGCCAAAAATCAAGAAAAAAAAACGTTTATTTCATAAGGCGATTTCCTTCTCATTTCCAATTTTTAATCTCCTATGAAAAAGTTTGTCATTTTTAAAATAAAAGACCAAAAGGATCAACGATGCAGACTTATTTTCAGATCTTTTTTCTTTTCTCTTTTTTTTCTTTTATTTACCAAAGCTATGAACAATTTTGAGCCCACCTTTATATGCTGTTTTAGCAATTTATATTTTATAGTTTTTTTTTCTTCTATAAATTCAAAGGGAATGGGGACAGGACAGCCAGTCTTTAAAAGGACAAAAACGTGTGATGATTATAGTAAATAAACTTCCTATAACAACTGTTGTATTAAATTGATTGTTAAACCAAACCGGTTTGGTGGCAATTAATTTCCATTGTTTTTACAGAAAACAGAGATTTTTGAAATATCATCTTTTATGTTCCACAGAAGAATTAAAGTCACAAATGAACTATGCTTATACCTGCAAAATTCAATTGAAATAGCTTTCAAGTTGTTTTAATTAAGTAAAAATTGCTTTGTGTTTTTCATTAATAATTCACAAATGACTATGTTTTTTAATTAAGTACGAATAAACAAAATTATTAAGAAGCAAATAGCCTACAAAAGACAGAAAAGCAAAACAATCATAACAGTAAACATTTTTTAAGTATGTTGTTTTAAAATTCAGTTCATTATGGCTAATAATTAAGGTAATTAGTAATATTTTATCATGGTGAAATAGTTATTAAATAATTATTATATTATTTTTATTATATTATTATAATAATAATGGGGGGGGGGGGGGGTTCCAGACTTGTGCGTTTTAAGTTTAATTTGTATTAAACTTACTAAAACTAAAACTGAAAGAAATATTAATAAAAGATTGTGCATCATACCTCAACATACCTCCTTTTGTGTTATGTGGAGGAAATAAAGTCACACAGATTCGAATCGAGTATGGAGCACAGCTGAGTAAATCAAACAAATGTTTTAAATCTGCGTGAACTTTAGCCACGGGTGACAAACGCACAAGTCTGGAAAACCCTCCTCCGAAAGGCTGTAGTATTATTTACTCCATGGGACCACTAACATGTCACCATTATAGATTTCCCATCCTCCTCCCCTTCAGCCAAGTGTAGAAGACTGGAAGTATAGGCGGCCTTTGACCTTTTAGATTGGACAGTCTGTCTCTCTCAGTAGGTGTTGCAGCATCAGTAATGGCAAACGAATGGAAGAAGCTACCAGAGAGCCACGAATAACACCCCAGAGAAGAGCCATGTCTGAAAACACCCTGGAAATCCATCAGCCGTCAGACCCCTGGGGCACACTGGCAGACGTGCCACTGATCTCAGAGCAGTATGCGGAGATCCCCGGAGAGCTAGTAGTGTGTGAGGGCTTTTCACCTATCAATGAACACCCCCACCCCATCAGCCCACACTAGCATTCATATGTCATGTGCTGTAATTCCCAGAAGCACTGCGGCAGTCATCCTGGGACTGCAAAGCTGGGCTGTGAAATTCCAATGAGGGTCTGAAATGTGACGTCCGGGGATCACAGGAACATCATAGGGATTTTTCGTTTGACACGATCGGAATATCTGTGCATATTCTTACTGTAAATACAGCTGCTTGCTTGCATATGTCACATGTAATCGTTTAATATGAACTTAATTAAGGTTTTGGTTTTTTGAGTTTAGCAGCATAAAAAGCATACATACTGTATTTGCGATGAACGTTCATATTAGAGATACAGTAAAAATACCCAGCACCTTTAAATTAAAGTTTCGCACATGCTTACTTGAACATGAGAGTGCTAAAACTTTTTCTTAGCGCCTCTAATTTAAATCTCATTAGCGAAAGTACAGAGTTGGGATGTTTCTATGAACAAAAAATTGTTTCTTTGTGCAATTTTATGTTTACAAATATTTTTGTAAATGTACACATTTTTCTTGTTTGCAAATCCTTTTTTTGCTTGATCTTAGGAAATACTGATACTGGATTTTTTTCATGAGCTGTAAGCTCTAATCCTCACCTTTCAAACAAAAACACTTATGAAATATTTCATTTTACATGTAATGAATCTAGAATAATAGAATAGAATAGCTTCACTTTTTAAAATAAGTATTCTATATATATATGTATATTAGCGATATCCTCGCAATAGTGGCATGATGCGCCGCATTCTATTTATAACGTGCTGACACAAATTCCAAATGGTTTTCAATGAAATTAGTAGGATTAGTTCTCGACACATGTGCAACGCCACCTACTTGACTTGCACTCTTTCAACATTCTTCTCGTGCATACACTGTTGTACACGGACAGTCCATGTTGTCTCAAAAAATTGCCTGCACGTGGACAGTCCGCGAGCCCTCCTGATGACGAAAATGACGTAATGCCGACAGTTGAAGTATACTTTGGCCTTTAAGCTAGCGCAGAGTTAGCTGTAGGCAAGTTTGTTTAGGTATTCGGCCCGACTCAGTTTTCCGAAGTTTTTTTTTATTTTTTATTCACCTACCCTGCTTTTAAATGATTTATTTATTTATTTATTTATTTTTTATTTATACTATTTTACTTTTTTGTTAATTTCTTGCCTGTCAGTTTGTGGCAAAATATTTACCAGTGTTCACATGTTTATTGCTGCATTTCATTTATTAAAATAACAAAACTGTTTATAAAATGCACCTACATTTTTTTATTTAATTTCTTTGAATAAAATAAAATTTTTCCCAATATATTTTATCATTGAGGATTTATTTTAAAAAGTCTAAAAATCTCGTCTCGATCTTGTGAACGCAGTGTAATAACTATCGTAGAAACTTTTTCAAGTTGTTATTATGAATGTTATTTTGTCAAGTGGATTACACATAAATTATGCTTGTCCTTTCTTTCTCTAGATTAAAACTAATCATACTTCATACATCATTGCAATTAGTGGACATATGCATATAGTATTACTTTGGACCAGTGAAAATTTCTCCTATTTTCTCCCTCCCAGGCAGCCCTTTTCTCACAAATCCAGTGCTGTCCCCTCTGTCCTGTAAAAGCAAGAATGCCTCCCACACCATTTCAAAGCCACATGAAGGTGAGATGCCATGCTGTACTCATATTCAGGTTCAGCTTGTATCTAAGGTCCTGGTTGTACTTTTTTGTAATGCATTTTCTGGGTTTTTTTTTATATATATATTTATTTCATATATGTATACATATAGTTATATCACTGTTGTATTTTCTTAAGCAGAGATAGAAGTCAAACAGGACAAGAAGCTGGAGAAGTTGGAGTCATTCCTGGGTCGGCTCAATAGCAAAGGTGAATGTCATTGATGTTACATTTTCTTATATATCAACTTTATTCAGTTTATTCTTAATTATAAAATGATTTGGGATCGGTAAGATTTTGAACGCTTTTAAAAGACATCTCTTATGCTTACTAAGGCTGCATTTATTCGGTCATTTGGTTTTCTATTTGAACATATCTGAACATTTCATTTATTCCTGTGATGTAAAGGCTCATTCACACCCAGCACGGTAACTATAAAAATAACAATAACTATATTTGCGTCCACACTGGCAAACAATATCGTCTGTTTATTATAAGCTCAAGCGTGTCTGCCACTTTAAATTCTCATCACATGATAGCAGGATTAATTCTGATTAGCTGTCAATCATCAGCTACAAAAAAAAATAATTCTGAAAATGTTTTCAGTGATATTGTTTCTCTGTGCCGTTATAGTTGTGGTGTGCTATTCTTAAACACTGAGAACGATTTTTAGAATTATATCTTTATCGTTATTGTGCTTGGAGTGAACAGGGCTAAAAGGTGAATTTTCAGCATCATTACTCCAGTTTATAGTGTCACATAATCCTTCAGAGATCATTCTAATATGCTGATTTTCTACTTAAGAAACATGTCTTATTGTTATGCTTTTTTGAGAAAAAAAGTTAAATTAGCTACAAAGATGCACATTTTGTACCAAAGATTCCCAACCCAGTGAAAACATTTGCATATTTTGTACCATTTTCTCTGAAAGTGTATTCTATTACATTACACAGTATTTCTTTTAGAAGTTTTCAGCTTCACTGTCTGAATCTGCTGGACAAATCTCAAGTAATTTAGCTGTTTAAGCAGTCAGCAGGCATGTGGTTGACTTGACAAAGGAATGCAGCACTACCGAAGAACAGTATGCGAAAACCTGAGAGCCCTAGAGGTCTAGCACCATGTTTCTACTGAACAACACAAATTAGTTTTAGCACACGGCAGCAACTACTGTACCTCCACCCCGGTCTCATAGGCAGATCCATCCAGCAGTGTGACCTTCACAGGTACTGTCTTTGGTCTTTTGGAGGATTTCTGCGGGGACCTGGACATCCTACTAGGTGTTTTCTCTGACGAATCATCCGTGTCTCTGTGCTCATCCGACATCTTTGAATCGTGATCCTGAATCGGAGTGATCAAAGTTAAAAAATAAAATAAAATAAAAATGTTCTGAAATGGTAAAGTGTTCAAAAGCAATGTCTTGTGAAGGAATTTTCAAATGGCCAGGCATAGTCAACATTTTATAAGGCATAATATTTACTAAATTATAGATCGTAGGCTTACCGTAAAACCTCCGTCTGCTGTATTCTTCACGGCTGAACTTTTCTCTGACATAGCAATCAATTTCAGTCCTAAAGAAAAATATGATCAAACTTATTAAACGGATCAAGTTTAATCAAATTCATTTTATATTGGCTTCATTGGCTAAATGCCCTATATCTGACTGCTGGCAACATACTGCTACTTTTAACTCTCTTAAATCACAATTTCTACATTCCAGAAAATATGCCACACAGGTTTGTAACAACAAGAGGTTATTAAACAGTAATTTAGATGAGCTATTCCTTTAATATGATTCAATACATGAAGAACAAACAAACACATCTGTTGTTTTATCAAATGAGCCATGCAGCGATATGTTCATGTGATCTGCAGAGCAAATGTTTCATAGTAAGTCACCAAATGACCAGGATAAAGACTATTTCTTGAAGCTACGGAGGCTCCTGTAAAAGGACATTTGGTGAATTGCAATGCAGGGAATGTCTTTATGGACATATGGTCGTGAGAAACATCTAAAACATTACATGTCTGCAGCGTAAGTCTAATTAGCTTGTGATGATCTCATATTAATAAATTAACAAGCAGTGATACACGGTTTGAGTAAACAGATTTACTACGAGTACAATGAAAGCATTTTATTTATTAACTGAGCTATTTGTCTTTCTCCAGAATGGGAATCTTTGTTCAATTAAGACAGACGGACGTCGAAGCTGCATCTAAAAACAGTCAAACGCTTAAAACCTGGCTAAATATGCAATCCTTTTGTAGCAAATAAACTTCTCTGTGTTTAATGGTGTTTAGGTGTCGCAGCTTGACAGTTTGATACCACTGTGAATATGCTAATCGCCTTCATTTCCATCTCATTCACTTGCACCACGCTGTGCTACTAAAAGCCCCGAACATCTCCCCCATAGAAATTCTCCAAATATCACTCAATATAAGCGTTGCAGTTCAAACAAACCAACCTCCCTGTTTGGCCATGCTCATTTTCACCGTTCGCTCTTTAAGTAATCTCTGCAAATGTACCCGCGATTCAGTCAGAAGACAAACAGCCAGTCCATTAAATGGCTAATCTATACATTTAACTCTGGTTGCTGACTTATCTCTTCTAGCAATTAACCGGTTTTAACTGAAGCTCTGCGTTTTGCCGTAATGGAGGACTTAATGCTTTAATTATTTCAGCTGAACTGTTACGGCCTTGAGGGCTTGAGCTTCCTTGATGCATTTATTCATAGAACAGAGGACAAGAAATGATTGAGAAAAGACCAAGATTGGGAAACATCAGAAATGGAAACTGTCCACGTGAGCGAAATACATGTGAGTTTATTCATTTATTGGCAGTTTTATAGATGCTGACTGGAAGTAAAGCAGCAGAAATAATGTACCGTATAAAGCAATGTGAGTAGGAAAACCTTGAAAGGCTATCTAAATGCCTAAACATTGATAAATTCACTTTTAGCTGTTAAAATGTACAGTCTTTCACATCTGGCAAAATGATGCCCAAATAAGATAAATAAAATATCTTAATTTCCTGATATCAAATACTAGTAGTTATGATGTAAATAAAATAAAATCATCTTACAAGGCTTTTTACACGTTCCGGCTCCACCCACTCTTCCTGTTTTAACAGGAAACATGGGTTAAAGCAGCACGAGCTGCTCATGAACTGATCATCTCCTCCACATTAATACCCATTTCAGCCCAAAATAAACATGACTTACCTAAAATAAAGAGTACAGCTTCACAATCAGTATCTTGTCTCATGTAACAGCTCAATCAGTGTTTCATCCGCTCAAAGATGTCAATATAAACAACATGCACGTAACGTCACATTCAGGCTGCCTCATTGGTAACTGAAATGAATTGCAAGCTTGTAAATGAGAATCGAATCGTAAAATTTGTGTCCGTTTTATTCAAATTTGTGTTTTATCTCACAACTGAGTTCGTTTTTTCTTACATGGCTGAAAAATTCGCAATTCGTTTTTTTTTTTCTCAGAACAAGAAACAAAGAGATACAAAATAAACTCATCGTTTTTAAGGAAAGGAGAACATCAGAAATATAAGATATAAACTTTTTGGTTGTTCCATGGCAGAAGTAAGCTGTAGTTACATCTCATCTGCTAAAAGGCAGAATTAAATGGCAGCTACAGAAAGATATGAAGCACCAGAATAGTAACAGTCAGTTGCTTTTCCAGCTCCTTCTCTTTCGGTTAATGTGTGTTCAGATCAATATATTGATTAGGCCTTTTACTGAGCTAAGAAGGTCAGTTTATGGTCTAGAAATTAATTTCTGTGCCTTCGTCTATGGCTAGCCAATAAAGCTACCACAAATCAATGTTTGTTTACAAATATTTTATTGTTTGATTTAAACTTTATTATTTATACTATAAAAGTAATAAACGTATGACACATGATTATATATAAAATAAAATAAAAACTATATTTATAAACTCACATGTGTACTCTGTCAGAGGTGTCAACACATAGAGGTCAAACCTTAGACATACACTAAAGACCCAGTAAAGCCAGAAGCTTAAAGAAACAAGCCCGTCTCTGCTGAAGTCTCGTCAACACTGCTGGAGCTCAAAAGAAAAAAAAAAGGCAAACACTTTAATGTGTCCATAGCACAACAGCCTGAAGAAATCCACTGGGAATAAATGAAACACACAAAATGCAACTAAATGAAATGGAGACACATAGCTGCATAGTAGAATAGCATTATTCACCCAGAGCTAATGTAATGAAGTACTTTTTTCAAAGTAGCTAGAAGTTTGTATCCTAAACACTCAGACATACTAGAGGCACATCATCATTTCAAACCTGAAATGACATTTTTTTAAATCTTGGCCATGGGTCAGCAGATTTGTTACTGAAAAAGCTCTATTAAACAATTTTCACTCAGAAGTTGCTAGTAAACAAAAAGGAAAAAAAATCATGGAAATAGCAAGCACATTAATAGTACATTTGACCATGTTTAAATCTATTACTTACATTTTCAAAATGTCCAAATATATATATTTATATATATTTATTATTGGTGGATTTGCTTTTTTATCAAAAGATTGCAGGCAGATTTGTTACACTTGCCCCGGGTCTCTGCTTTACTTATAATGACGGATAAAATGACTCTAATTCTGATTATGCATCCATTAAAAGGACAAAGATAATGTATTCTCCTTCAAACATATGGGAAGCTTCAGAAGAAATACTAGACAGGTGGAGGAGAGACAGAGGTGCAGGTCACAAAGACAAGGAGAAAACAATCGCTTTAAATGCCAACCAAATTATTGCTACCTAATAAGTGAGACTTTAATTCCTCTGTATAATTACACCTTCCTTGTAAACAGGTGACGGATAATGTGGCATTAGTAAGCGCAGTGTTGAAAAGCCAAGATTAACAATCTACATCCAGATGCTTACATTGGGATTTACCGCTGACGAGTTTTGAACCACACGCATGCCAATTTGCACTACAAGAAACATATCCGAGGAGATTAAAAAGACCGATAACTAAGCACTTCAGAAGACGACACTGTGTGGACATATATAAGTGCTAAAAAAGAAATATTCGAGTGAATGCAGCTCATGGAAAGAGCACAAGATGAATCTGGCCCAGCGTCCTTTGTTCCTAACATTCAGAGAGCTGCAGATCCTCCTCGGCTCGAACACATCTTGACTGTAATGGGTCTCTTTTGAGCTTGTACACCTGGGACCGTTCGGGTAAAAATTGACTCATTGTAAAAGATCTTTAAACACTTCAGTTCAAAGAATGTAACACAATTGTGATATCCAGCCTTTTTGATGATAGGTTTAGCATATACTGCTTGGACTACCATTATTCTGAGATAAAGATGTACTTTATCAAAGGTAGGACACTCATGAAAAGTTCAATAAAGAAATGCCAACTGTGCCTTTTTTCCAAGTATGTGTTCTTTAATATTTTCAATTAACCTTAACCTTTTGCTAACTGTAACCTAGCTCTGCTATCAAAAGGAATAATAATGATGAATAAAAAAAAGTTAAAGTTAAATCTTAAAGAGATAGTTCACACAAATATATTTTCTGCTACACAGTGAAAGTCAGTGAGGACCAATGTTGTTCTAGACCGCACCGACTCTCATTATATGGTTTCTTTAAAAGTTACACTGAAGTAAAAAGTCAGGAAGATAAGTAAATGATGAAAACCTTTTCTCTTTGGTGTGAACTATCCTTTAACCCCAGGAAGCCAGACTATCTGTCTGTTTCAGGTGTGGCTAATTTTGGGCCAAGAACCACCCAATCAGACAGGAATAGACATTCTGACTGAGACGAGAGGAGAAAAAAAACTATTGTACATACAAATCTACTTAACTGACTTGCCACCAAAGAGATTCAAGCAGAAAAATCTTTATTTTAAGGTCCAATTCTAGCTATTACCAAACCATTGACTACTTGTGCCTCAGTACATTCAGTACGTTAGCTGTTTATTAATAGTTAGTAGTAGTTCAGTTTTGGTATTGTGTAGGATTAGGGATGACAATACACTCTCAGAAATAAAGGTACAAAAGCTGTCACTAGTACCTTTTCAAAAGGTACTTTTGTACCTATATATGTTCCCTTTTAAGTACTAATATGTACCTTAAGGTGGACCTTTTAGGTACAAACATGTACCTTTTGAAAAGATACTGCCCTAGTGACAGCTTTTGTACCTTTATGTCATGCGGAATATGCCCTTTATAAGTACTAATTAACAGACAATATGTTAAAAATAGGCATTTTAATAAGCAACTAGTTTATAGTGAGAACTGGTCCATATATTAAAGTGTTAGCAATCTTTAATATATCCCCCTGACCTACATTATATAGCATATTATACTGACTGGACTACTTATTTTTGAGCCTCAATCATTTTTTTACCTTTAGTGTGAATGCTAAGGAAAATGCTAGTTGCTGATAATGCATTTTTATGACATCAAGCCACTGACATCATAAGTAAGTTCATAGCAGCCAAGTCCCATAACATCGGACACTTGTTTAACTACGGCCTTGCCTGTAGCGCATCCAACCAACAGTTCCTCTTTAAAATGTTCATTTTAACTAGTTACCTAAAACACAATGCGGACAAAATCGGACCAGTCATAAACCACTGCACTGTATGTTTATGGAGAATCCACAAGCAACTTGTAAACGGGAGCCAGAAAATACAATGTCAAAGTCAGGGCTTTTCATCGAAGAATAATGAGTCAAGGATCACAAAGCGAGATCAAATGCATTGCTTTGTCAGAGATCGTGCCTCTCAGTTAATGAAATAACATGCATGAGATTCGTTTCTCTAATGTCATCTGCTTCACCCCCTGATCGTTATACATGAATGACTGTTCTGGTCAATACACACCTAATCAGCAGGCCAGGAGAGATAATAAGGAATCCGACATGGGCCGATTCTGCTCCTGTCTTTTGTTGTATTTTTACTCCTGTCTAGATATAGGAGTTTGCTCATATGCTTGTTGATATCAGAGTGTTAAAATTTGATGTTGTTTAGATCAATGGCATTTTAGATTCGTGTAAACTTAAAAAACAAGGTTTCTGGCAAGCATTGCACGATCGTTCAGTGAATTATTTAGCCGGTACTTCATGGATCATCAGTGAATCACTTTAAAACTAACGCCAGTGGAGATTTGTTTATGCTTAAAATATGCTTACATAATTTGTCTCATCTTTTGAATTATACCATCGTATGAGTCTAATTCACAACATTGTTGTAAATAACTTCAAGTCTATATTACACTTTTCTCAGCCAGTACACAAAATGTCACAGGCAATCATGGCATATACAGTAACTTGTAAGCTTGGACATGTTGGAAAACTGATGAGCTACATTTATATTAAAATAAAAGCAAGCATAGTTCACCCTAAGAGACAAATTTTGCCATCATGTCCTCCTGAACCCATATGACTTTTTTCCCCCAACGTGCTTTATTGAGGAATTCAATCTATCTCACAAGCTTTCCGTTTTAAGTGGCTTGTCCCCCTGTCAGATGTGTTGTTTAATGCATCTCAGACTCGTTTTCATCAGTGCGCAGCTTGCATCATCTGTCAAAAGTTTGCAATTCACATATTTACATTTTGCAAAATGCAAAGTGAATTTTTGTTGAAATTCGGACTTGACTAAATCACTGCCAGCCTGTGCATTCCTGTCAAACAGAAGTTGTGCACAACAGAATGGAAGTGAAACAATTAAACTAAAATATAACCTTTTGCTAAAATATATTGCATCCCTAAGCAGAAGCATGTCAAAAATCTTCACCTAACGGGTTGCAGTGATAAATATACAGTACCACCTTACATTTTTATTTTCATGGAAAGAGTGCAGCGTTAACATTCTGCTAAACATCTCTCTTTGACATATGAATGTTACATATCAATCTTTTTGAGGAATTGTTATTTGTTCATTTCTCAGTCATCATTGTACTGCATTGCATTGTGCTTTTTGACCCCCACAATAAAAAAAACCACAAAGAGCTTTAATTATTGTTGTGGCAAAAATTCAGAGACTCTCGATTAAGAAAACAAATTGAGCAATTGCTTTATATAAAAGATTTATTCT
>JAUMHG010000072.1:4950773-4960829 GCA_032359395.1 Enteromius anoplus | reverse complement strand
TATTACGCCTCTAGACTGTTACGTAACAGTCTGTGTTGTGTTGGAATTTGACCGTTTTTCAGTCATCTTTTGCAAACTCTTGATTTATATAAGAAATAGGAAACGATGGTGTTTGAGACTCACAGTATGTTATGTCCATGTACAAAACTGTTATTATTCAACCATGCCAAGGTAAATCCAGTTTTCCATTCTATGGCACCTTTAATATTTTGATTTTGATTTTATTTTTATATTAAAATTTCTCATTTTAATTTAAGTTGTTGTTATTTTATTGTCTGCTTTTTATTTAAGTTACTTAACAAATTGTTTTAGTTTTTTAATTACTAAAAAAAATTGATTTTTTTTGTTATTCTGAACACTTCTTACAGGCACCTGTGATGCATCTTTTTTAAGAATGAATTCTAATATTGCTGCTTTTTCTATTTTCAGTTTTCAATAATCATACATATTTTTCATTTCAATAAAAAATCGACTATCTTGAATTACCATTTTAATTTATTAGTATTTTTATCAGTACCCTTAGTACTTCACATTATTATAGTGATTTTAGTATGCTTCAAATGAAGACTGTATTATTGAAATGAATGAAACAATATTAAATAGAGTTAGTTCAACAAAAACAACACTGCACCAATTCTCGATACTGTTTTTTGGATATTGTTAAGGATCCTATGGAACACCATTGGTGCAAAAAAAAAAAAAATAGTTGCAAAATTGCAGGATTGTTTGATATTATTCATGAAGAACAATTCTTAGAACAAATTATGAGCAATAATAACAGTGATTTCCTTAGCAAGATTACTAATTACAGTCAAGAAAAGGAACTGAGCGATACAACAGCAATGGCCCTTTTTTGAGAGGTCTGTGACTCCATATTTCTATGCTAAAATGTCATGATGGAAAATACAAAAGGCTCTCCTAGGAATTAAACAAAGATAAAGCCAGATTCGATACTAAGGGAAGTAAAACTGCTTTTACCTCCAAGGTATCAGTGCCTCCTGGAAGGCATCACCACCTACCCCTTCATTTTCTGCCTCGTGTCCATTTAAAAGATGTCAGTGAATCCAATGAATGTGAAAGGGGGTCTGATGAAGCGGCAAGAGAAAATTGCGCTGACTCACAGAGTCATGCTGTCACCCACAAGACCACAAAGCTTAACTGCCTTCTGAATAATTTACATTCTTCTGTACGATCAGGGAAGAACTTCATACACACAACTGACTCATATACAGGCAAATAAGCCCCCGTGGGAGGTAGCTCTCCTTCTGTGAGCATCAAAACCTTTCCAAACCTGACTCTAAAGCACAGGCACTGTCCTCTCAGACACACACAGCAAACGGGACACTGCTAAACATGAATGAAGAGTGATCTGCACTCTCTGAGCCATCTGATGGGGGTGGAGAAAAAAGAGGGGGTCATTCTTTTCAGTTTGTCAGCCCTGGAGGCCATAAGAGCAGACAGAGCACAAAGAATGGATCTACTAGGTTAGGGCCTAGAGAGGGAAAAAAAGGCCACAGAAAGAGGCTTATATTAAAGAAGAAGACGTTATGTCATAGTGCAACATCCTGTCTATTCAGATGCCTCCGTCTGGGCCATTTTTGAGGGCAGCACAGATGGATATCCATATGCAGCTATTTTAGTTAACGGAAACTATAAAAACATTTTGGTAGCTTGAAATTAAAATAAACATTAGCTGAAATAGAATGGGGTTTAGTTGTAATTAAAACACCAAGCCCCGCCCTACGACTGCGCGACAAGGTGAGAGAGGATTGAGCGCACGAGTGCTTGACTTTCGGGCGGGTTTGAAATAAGCTCACAGGCCCTGTTTCTGCGCATGTACATGTGTTTTCCTCTCGTGAAAATGATTTACTGTGCTCGCCAGCATCTGTGGTGCGCTGGCTTATTAATGGCATAGATTTGCCGCCATAGAAGTGTGTTTTTCGTGAGCTGGTTGCTGCTGCGGCGGCGGGGCGGAGCATCACGATGCCAGCTCAGCATCGCGATGTCTATCAGCCATCGGCGACGGACGATGGCATCGTCTATCGACCCAACCCTACTTCACATAAACATAAACATGTTGTGTAAGTCATATAATGAACATCTAGGACAGCGTGAGGATAAGTAAACAATTTGAAAATTCGGGGTTAACCAATGTGTGTTTTTTCAGGGTCAATACCAATTATTACAGATCAAGTAAACCGATAACCGATATTTTAAACATATGTATGTCTGGTATAAAAATTACACTGTCAAAATTACCAATAACAAGGTCTCTTAGAAAAACTTTCTTTAAATTATTTTATTGGCAAATTGGTCTTGAAAATTATTGATAAAACTGCACAATATCAGTGCCGATAATCTGCCAGACTGATAATCGGTTGAATCTAAGAAATTTGATATTGAGGCCCTGGTAGAAATATGAAATTGAGGTCCTGTGATAGACCATTTGTGAAGTCCAGGAGACAGTATGGGGTGTCCCATTTACCGTTTTCTGATTCTTAACAGTTCTCACCAGCCTCCTTAATGCATCTTTTTGCCGGTTTCGAGCTGATGTGGATTCCATATTGGACTGCTATACCTGACAGTTAATGCAGCATTACAGCATAAAAATGTGGGCTTAGAGATGGACTGCAATGGCTTAAGCTACTATTTGGGACAGATCCAACAAAGCAGCCATTGTACCTTTGTTTTCAGACTCAGCCTAAACGTTTTGTTTATTTAGAGCGCACGTTTAGCTGATTAATTCCAGTTTACCTGGGCAACACATTCGCCCTCGGTTTCGCTCATGGGAAAAAAAGGTTGTGAAAACAGCATCTTGTTCTTACAGAACTGCCAAATGCAGCACAATGCAATGCATGTCAGCATACTGCCATCAGGGGAACTCATGGGACGTTATATAGGAACGCTAAGAGCATGATGGAGGCGTGTGTAGGACGGGACGGTTCCAGTTTGCCATTAATAGCACGCTGTGCTCAATTAGTCCAAACAACATGCTACAGGAATAGCTTGCAGAATTTTTTGCCACTTTGTATTGCTACAGCCTTGACATGAATTAAACAGTTGGTTTTTGGCTAATTAGTGGTGTTCGCTTTTACTATTGCTCATTCCTAGAGTAAAAAAAAAAGAAAAAAGAATTTAAAGTCAAAGTATTACACTTTGGTGCATTACTCATCCACAGTTTCTGCTAAAAAATTATATCTCAAATCATGCGCCTTGTTAAGGAGGTGTGCTATTACCTATTTAACCCTTTCACACGTACGTTTAAAGTATTCAAGCTGATCCCCAGGAGTGTGTTAGACTGTTATTTTAGATTGCATCACCTTGTATTTCTATGGCTACTCTTCAAGCAGATACATTCGCATTGTATAACAATATTCTGTTTCTGAAATATGTGTAGGTAAGTGAGAATAGAGTACACTTTATACCAGGGTTTCTCAAATATTACCCTGGAGGTCCGATGCACAGCAGAGCTTAGCTCCAACCCTGAGAAAACTCACCTACCTGTGGTTTTCTAATGATCCTTAAGAAACTGATTAACATCCTTAGGTGTGTTTATTTAGGGTTAGATCCAAACTCTGCAGTGCATTGGACCTCCAGGGTAAGATTTGAGAAACCCTGCTTTATAGTAACCTACACAATGTGTTTCTGACATTATGTTTAAAAGATTTCCATAGACATCATTGCTGGTACTTATGTGTATTTAAATATCTGGGGAAAAAATTACATAAACATTATGTGGGTGAAAACACTGAACAGCTGTAATATATGACAAGAGATGAGCTCTCTCTGGGCTCTCTTTGGTTCAGCGCCAAAGCGTGAAAGCAGATTGGAATATAGCAGATGGTCATGTGATATTCTAATAAAACCAGTGTGAACGTACACACAAGGCTTGAGTGATCAGACTTACTATTTTTGCCTGGTGGACAATGAAATCCCAATACCTTACATTAAAGGAGGGAATAGAAACTTATGAGTGGGCTTTTTTGAAAACCCCAGCTACCACATACAGTAGCTAACAAAGCAAGCTATGGAAAGCCTGTTGCATTATAGCGGCAGTTTTTATATAGCCAATAGCACTCACATTTTCAAAAAAATCTAAAAATCAAGAACCATGATTAACCAAATTGTTCAAAAATTAAAGATTGTTCTAAAAGGTTTTACACTAAAGTGTTTATCTATTAATAATTCTAGCCAATGAACAATGCCAAAAGTCACATGTGATAAATGATATGGCCTTTCAGACCAATGCACTTCTGTGGTTTGGCAACAGATCCACTCGTTACTTAGAGGAAAGATAGGTGTCTAATGTTTTTACGGTTTATCTTAATGTGTCTGCCTTTGTTTTCAGTCACCCACTTCGATGAGTAAACCTGGACTCTTTTTGACTTTTTCATGGTCCTTTCCAGTCATTTGTGATTACTGGATGAAAAAGTGTCAAAAATAATTCAAATCAGAAAGTTTGACTTTTAACAAAAGCAATATTTAGTCTATGAAACATGACTAGAAAGTGTGCACAAAGAAATTTCCATAGTAAGCATGCAGCACATCTCCAAGAGCTCTGGACATCTGGAAAGCATCTAATTATTGTGTACAACATCTAATGGGCATCTTTATAAGAGAGATGCTAAATTGTATAGGTCTCTAATACAGCTGAATGTCTTTTTAACATCTGACAGGGAATGTTTTAGAGATGTATTGCAGATGAGTATACTCTCTAAAAACACGTCTTGCAGATAATAAAGACAAAGCACCAAAAAGGGGTTTTAGCACAAGAGCCACTTTGAGTTCCCAAAAGACCCTTTCAGAGAACAGTTTGTATAAAAGAACATTTTTTACATCTTTCCTATTTACAGAGATCAACCCTTAAAAGAACCAATTATCTCAACAAACAGTATTTTAATATAAAGGACCTTTTGTGAAACAGAAAGGCTCCATGGATGTTAAAGGGATACCAAAAAATGTAAACCTTCAAGCTTGTACAAATTACAATATTTTGTTAAGATATGACCAGTATCATGTGCATGCAATGTTAGTGTAGTAGTGCTCTCAGTAATGGTGGAAGACATGATTTGGAGAATTGTTAAATTGATTTGGTCTTCTTTGTACACAAAAAGTATTCTCGCAGCTTCGTAAAACTGTAGGTGAACCCCTGATGTCACATGGACCATTTTTGATGTCTATGTTTTTCAGTATGGGAACATTTCAGATATTGCTGTCTATGCAGGGTCAGAAAGCTCTGGGATTTCATCAAAAAATATCTTAGTTCCAGTTATGAACAAAGGTCTTACAGGTTTGGACAACAGAGTCTCACGACCAATTCGTACGTATTCGTACAAGGTGCCAATTTCGTGCTAATTCGTACGAGTTTTGTACGATTTGTCTAAAACCGTGTGACGGGTAAGTTAAGGGGTGGGGTCAGGTTTAGTGTAACGCGGGGTTTGTGTTGCGATGCGTGCAAATAGAGAGACGAGGACGAGGAAACTCTGAAATGCAAACGTTTAGTAAACAACTCCAAATGGGACAAAACCAACGGCAGACGAGGCAGCAAAACACGAAAACACACATCACAAACACGTTACTTACTTTAACAACGACTAACTCGAACTGAAAAACAAAGGACTTTAATACCCAGAAACAAATGAGCAAAAGTGAGGGCAGCTGGTAAAACACAAGTGAACGAAATCAATTAATCAGAACATAATGACAAGGAGAAACCAAATAAAGACAAGACAGGATTAAACCAAAAAATACACAGAAGGGGGGAAACAGGACCAGACAGACATGGAACATGACATTTAGGTTATTCGTACAAATTCTAAGTGAGGTTGTACGAATTTGTACGATTTACCCACCTCGTCAAAAATTTATGAATTTCCATGAGATCAGGTTGGGTTTGGAACGACATGAGGGCAATGTAGTATAAACAAGCCACACAATAAAAACACACCAACAAATACATAACAAGTCCAGTTGTTTTCCGAAACGCGTCGGCAAATGTTCATTTTTCTCTCAGCGTGCTTCTTCAGCTCTATTATAGCAAACTAACACGGCGCGCACTGGAGCGTACGTACTCCCGCGCTCTCCATAAGTCTCAACAGCTTTCAGTTAATTGGCTTTTCTAGCCACACGACGCGCGCGCGGCTGCCCCCGGTGCCACACCCTCTTTTCATTAAACAGCCTTGACACCTCACTTACATCTGAGTCACCAATAAGCAACATCTGAATTATACTGAAGCTCCAGGTTACCTATTCACACAGCGAAGATAAATATTATTCTGCACGTGATACCGTAACACGGCCATCGGATAAGAAACACAGCAACTGAAAGCATGCTTTATGCAATAACTATATGACACATATATTGGTTAAATATCAGCTCTGTCCTCCACTATAAGTGAAATAGATTAATCTACCTGCACTGACATTACACGTAGGCTATTGTTCAGTACAACAACGGCATGCTTTGACTGTGCTCTCCACTAAACCCAGATTTAAAAAATGACCATATGACCAAAAGCGGTAACAATTCCTTGTTAACCGACCGGCCTGCCGCGCAAAATGCCAGAATAATGCAAGATTGTAGGCTCATCACAAGGGCATCTAGGCTGAGCCCTAGCTTCAAGCGCTGAGAGGACACATTTAGCCTGTTTACGGTGCACACTTCACGGACAGTGAGCATACACGGGATGACATCGCAACAAAGAGCCCTACCTGTCTCCCCAGGTTTAACGCGCGGATTTCCGTCCAGATGCCGAGCATTGAGGGCTCGCGATTGCCACCGCCCTGCTGCTTCTGTTCTCCGTCAAAGGATGGGGACTGTCCGAGAGGATGAATGAGCGGAGGGGGGAGAGCTGCTCTCTCGGGCGGATGGATGAGAGGAGAAGAGAGGAGGAGGAGGAGAGGAGAGGAGCGTAGGGGGCGTATGTATGCGCGCTGGAATACACCAAACACCTTCCTCACCGCTGAGAGAGCAGCGCTCAACTGAACACGCACCGATTTCATCATCACGGATGCGCTATGAGCCTCCGTGCCGCTCTATGTCCGTCCATACACACTAGCGTATTCTTGTTATTCAGTGAAGAATTAAAGAAACACACATATATGTTAGAGCATATGTATCTATTGGCTAAATGTTGTGGGAGACAAATTTCTCCAAGGTAAAAATGTTGTGTCCGGTAACATTGGTCGGATTTTGATAATATTTAAAGTAGTTTTATTTAAGTGAAAATAGCATCAACTCTCAGTTGGGTGCATTGTGTTGTCTGTCAGTCTATCTATCTATGTTTAATATGCTTAGAAGTCCCTTACTAAACAAAATAAAAAAATGTTAACATTTATTTAATTAAAATAACACTTATTTTGAATATTGTCTGTGACCTATAGTTTTGGTGACCTTTGACTTTCTTTGTATGGACAAAACCAGAACACACTTTTAAAAAATATTTATTTGTATGTTCTTCCTTCCTTTCGTCTTTCTTTTTATTTGTTATTATTCTTTGTGGAAGTAAATTGTATTTGCGTGTGTGTAAATTATTTATTTATTATTTTTTATTATTTTTCTTTTTATTTCTTTCCTTTGTTTTAGCATAAAAGAAGATATTTTTTAATAATGTCGGTATCCAAATAGTTTTAGTCATCATTCACAAACCTTTCCACTAAATATTTTTGAAGAAGGTCATACAGGTGGAACAGCATGAGAGCGAGTAAATTATGAAAGTATTTTAATTTCTGAAATTAATGAACTGAATTTGAAATAAGCTTGTTTCAAACTAATACTACAACAAACCCCTAGAATTAAAACAAAAAAAATGCAAATACAAAAAAAAAGAATCCACAATCCGTTATGTATGTGAAGCAAAAATGATGAGAAAGAGGACAATTTTAAACTTAGTTCAGCATGTTCAAACTCTTTGAATCCTCATCCTCCTCCAGACATCCAAACATCTCATGGCATAGAAAGAATCCCAACCCCACGCAAACAGAAAAAAAACCCTGTGCGCACAACTGGTTTACCGACAGCCCTTTTGACAGACAGCTGCTGATTGATATCCTTCACTTCTGAATTAAGGGAACAGTCTTAAATGCTCTGCTGATGAAACCGAATGTAATCACAGAGTTATTAGATGTCCATTCAATCACTGTGGTGTTAACTGAAGGCCTGCTGCCTGAATTCTTATTTCTTATTCTTTTTAATAAAAGTTTCAAATCTGGTTGGGCTCTAAAGTTATACCCTCATGAACACATCTGAAAAGTATTTATTTTATATCCATACAAATAATTGCAGTTATTTCTGGAGTATTATTGCATATTCAGCCCAATTAAACAGTGAGGTTGTTGTCTGATGGGAAATGTGCTCTGTAGTGGGAGTGCATTTGTAATTACAGCACAGGAAATGAGTGTGCATGCTGAGAAAATTACAGCAGAGTGTTCGAATGGCAGGCCTTATATACACAAGTGTGTGTATGGTCACGCGTAAGGCCATTATTCACAAGAAATGGAAGATATTTCAGTTTTTGTCAAGAAACACTAACAAAGAACTCTCCTCAAATGAGAAATCAAGAACAGAGAGAGGAATAATAAAAGCACCTTGCATAATAAATGTGCTTGGTACAGCTAGGACTGCTGCGATTAATATTTCAACCAGAGGATGGCAGCATTATTTTTTTCTGACCATGGTTTATTCACAGGCTTTTGTGTTTTGTTCACAGCTTGATTTGAAATCCGCTACTCCCATATGAACAGAATATGTGGGAAAATTATTATCTTTCGAGTAATTACCATCATTATGCGTGTTTTACTGGAAAACAACACCCTTGTTTTCAGTCCTTTGTGGTTCGCAGAGAATGTCACAAAAAGTTAATTCGTCGTGTTAGATTAAATCAGATAGTTGGGGGAAAGAGACCGGGACCGTGAGATGTTTGTCATAACATCTTAACATTACTCAAAAGCCAGCTAAAATGGGAAGCTGCAACCACAATATGAGCACAGCAGGGAGAATGATGCTGAATGCAAATAACAAAATTCAACTAACCATGTGCATAAAATAAATTTGTTCAGCAGGCTTTAAAACAGAGGAGAACAAACGTAGCATATTATTGCTGATGTCAGAAGCATCCAGTGGTATTTTGATGCAAATTCATTTGACATTTTGTAGAAGCTATAGCCAGGTGGGGCAGATGGCAGCACAAGCAGGTTGCGTGAGATGTCCTGCAAGCTATGGATAAAAGTACACACTCAGAAGAGATTGAACCTTTGGAGTTCAAAAAAGTTCAAATTTGAACTTCCAGCTATCAAAAAGGTTCAAAGTTGTTGTGGTAAAAGATTCATATTAGAACCCTGCATAGTAAAGGTTATTTCATGAACCAGTAGGTTTAGAATTTTAGACAATGATGAGGGGTAAAAAATGTTTTTACAAAGGTATACAACTTGTTACCAAATACCAGTTCTTGAGAGGAAAAAAACTGAAAAAGAATGTGCTTAATAACAAATAAAGAAGAAGAAAGATCACCTTTGAATAATGTTGAGGAAACAAATTGAAATTGTTGCAGGTTAGGGTGGTTCATTTGCTTAGTTTAGTTTTTCATTACCACTTGCCACCCTCTCTATTAGGTTTCTTTATTATAATGACATGGTAGTTTACACTGCCTGAACTTTCTTTTCAAAGCCTGTATTACATTGCGGCAGGTGCAAAAAAAAGTTACATATTCATTACGGACTCATTTTTTTCAACTTAAAAAAACAAAACAAACAAAAAAAAGTTTTAACTACTAAATATTGTTACAGTCTAACATTATTTTCTCCTTGTTTGGGAATTATACAAACCCAAACCTGTGCTGTTTGCAAAGGGACATGTCTTGGATGCAGTGTCTCTTCTAGAAATAATGATGGAAGTGGAGGAGGTGGTCTGTGAAATAGACGATGTGAACACAGCTCTACACTTCATCTTCAACACTGAATATGCTTCAAATTTGAGACACAACCTGACATTCATTGAAAACTAATATGCCACCCACAACGGTCTTATATATATATATATATATATATGTATATGTATAT
>JAUMHG010000072.1:4936292-4948157 GCA_032359395.1 Enteromius anoplus | reverse complement strand
GCTCAAAGGCAAATCGGTCTCTCTGGCGAGTTCCCATATGTAACGTCGAAGTGATTCGACTGAAAGGGTAACTAAGAATTGTTGACATTTTTTGAAGATTTATTAAAAAAGAAAAACTGAAATATCACATGGTCCCGTGTATTCACCCTTTGCTGTGACACTCATATAATCAACTCAGGTGCTGTCCATTTCTTCCGATCATCCTTGAGGTTGTTCTACACTTTCATTTGAGTCCAGCTGTGTTTGATTATACAGTCAGGAGATGGGAGACTGTTGTAGAAAGTCAACCATCACTGCAGCCCTCCACCAGTCGAGGCTGGTGATGAATGCGGCCAAGTACAGGGATATCCTGGACCAAAACCTTCTCCAGAGTGCTCAGGACCTCAGACTAGGCCGAAAGTTTACCTTCCAACAAGACAAAGACCCTAAGCACACAGCTAAAATAACGAAGGAGTGGCTTCACAACAACTCTGTGACTTTTCTTGAATGGCCCAGCCAGAGCCCTGACTTAAACCCTATTGAGCATCTCTGGAGAGACCTAAAAATTACTGTCCACGAACGTTTACCATCCAATCTGACAGAACTGGAGAGGATCCCCAAATCCAGGTGTGAAAAACTTGTTGCATCTTTCCCAAAAAGACTCATGACTGTGTTTGATCAAAAAGTTGCTTCTACTAAATACTGAGCAAAGGGTCTGAATACTTTGGACCATGTGATATTTCAGTTTTTCTTTTTTAATAAATCTGCAAATATGTAAATAATTTTGTGTTTTTCTGTCAATATGGGGTGCTGTGTGAACATTAATGAGGAAAAAATTTACTTAAATGATCTAAGCAAATAGCTGCAATATAACAAAGAGTGAAAAATTGAAGGGGGTCTGAATACTTTCCGTACCCACTGTATATTTTTTTCAAGTCCTGCAATGGTAGGGTTTGGGAAAGTGATTTAAACTTGAGATTTTTTTGCACAGTTTCACAGCTGGTTCTGGGCAATTTTTCAAGTCTGTGTTGTTTTACTTGGCTGTACAATCAAACTTTGTTTGCTTTGTGCATACACGTATGTTTGAATACTGATGTAACATATATTTTCCTTGCATGTACTTAGTGGCTTTTGAGGTAGAGCTTCTTAAATACTCAAACCTCCAGGAAGCTCATGCATAAATGTCCCTAGGAGTTTGGCTCCAAAAATATTTTACATCATAATAACTAGGTGCTTATGAAAATGTTGTGTGCTGTTAGATAAACATCTTTGGAAATTATATCCACTATAAGGATATAGCAATTTATCAAATGTCCAACATCAGCTTTTAATGGGTACAACATGAAGAGGTTACATAATATAACATTTGACATACATTTGATCTGAATTAATGCATAGCCAGTCTTTGGGTATTTCTGAATTACAATTGCTTTGCTATAATTGCAAAATTATAGCAACTGATATGAAACACTTTCCCACTGTCCACAAAAATGAGAGATGCTTGTCAGTGAATTGTTTCAGTTCCTTTTTTCCCCCAATATAATTGGTGTAGAATTCCTGTTTCTCCACTGCAGTAAGCTGGGGTGCTGGATGGGTAAACGCCCTGATGTTTGTGGGTTTGATTTAGGGTTGGGGATAGGCATGTCTCGTGCCCAAATACAGCTTCTGCCAAAGACCCTTATGAAATTCAGATAAGTCAATGTTTCATTTTGGATTAAAATAATAGCACGTCTACTCAATAGACTATTTTATCAGTCAGGAATACAACGCAGAATACAAAAATGATGTTGTGTAACTTTTTTTGCTTACATTTTGAACTAAATAGCACAGAAGTGTCTTGCATTTTATGATGTGACCAAAATGACTAAAGTTTAGGTGATAACACCGCGCCTGACCCTGAAGAGATTTATAAAGGCCTTGATATTCTCTGAGGGATACTGGCCATCAAACTCTACACCGAAGAGGAAATTGAGGTCACCAGGACACAGAGGTGGGCAGTCTAAATGTTTCTTTGCTTTTGAAGTGACTCTATAGTGCCTTGTGGGTTAAAGGAAAAAGGTTTTCACCCTTTAGCATTCTGCATAGAAGCTCTGATTTTGGTAAGTGTGTGTGTGTGTGTGTGTGTGTATATATATATATATGTATGTGTGTAAGACCTTCAAATGCAGTGTACTAAAAGTATTTTTGTGTAAATAATCATTTAAAAACACTTAATAGTTCACCCAAAAATTACAATTTGTTCACTCTTAGCCAGCCACTTGGTTGATAGGGTGGGTTTTTGTTTAATCAAACCAGATTTGGATAAATATTATATAGTATATATTATATATAATAATATGTAGACTGGAGATCTGTGGATTACTGTAAGTTTTATTTTTTTTTTTTTTTATCAGCTGTTTGGACTTTTGTTCTGACTGTACACACTCACTGCAGAGGATCCATTGGCTGATACTAAATTTATCCAAGTCTGTTCCTAAGAAGAAACTAACACAACATCATCTTTAATGGTCTGAGGGAAGTACATTTTCAGCTCATTTCAATTTTTGGTGAACTATTCATTTAATATAATTTAATAATAGTCTGTTTTATTCAAGTATACAAGTACATATTATTTAATATCACTGTATCATACCAATAAATGTATTGGTTTTCACATCCGACAAGCAGTTAAGTAGGTTTTTATTCATCTAAATAATAAAAGCAACAATGTAGTAGGAAATTACATTGTTGTAAAGAAAAGTGAATTCTTGTCCTCTTTACTACATTCTAAAACCTTATGAAATGCATTATGCCACATTATAACTAACATTGCCATAAGAAAAAAGGTCAATGTGCAAACAGGATCATTGCAATTTAAAAGTGAGGGTATTTAAATGCCACAACTGTAAACTTGAGGTTCCCAAAACCATGTGCTTGGATTTATAAAGAGGCCAACCATAATGTCGTCCAGCTATGAAGGTAAAATAATAAATTATGGACTAGGTACATCAACATGAGCGAATTCCTCAACTCTGAGAAAGATTTGCTAAAATTCCTGAAGTAGAAAAAGACTATGGATTTTAATTAACTGTTTTAAGACCTAGGCTACACACATAAAAGGCGAAACAATAAAGACCTGTCTAAATTCCTCAGTACGCTACATCTGTACGGTCATGCTGACATGATCTGTCATGCTCGGGTCGCTCAAACCACAGCTCGTGCACGTGATCGCGCGCTCAACAGTGGGTGGTGTCAGCGCGCGATATAAATACGCATTTTGTCTCACCGTAAAAACAAAATCTCATTTTCCTTTAACAGAGCAAGAAGATGATGCTCAGAATTGGTTTGTGGACTGAAGTGGAATTGTTTTGGAAGACATTTTTAATTTAGAAACTCGGATACCGCGTCTGGTAACTTAGCCTGAATACTGGTCGCGCGCTCAATAAGGACTGGTACAAAATGGCAAAACTGTTTCCTGATGCTCTTTTGTTAGCTGTGAGTTTGTTAAACATTTTGACCGTGGGTAAGTGCTCAAACTAGACTGAACCGGTTTTCTTGTGAGTTTTACATAAGTTAAGTGGGTTTATAATTTATAGGAGCAATTAATAGTTCGTTATTTGACCAGTTTTAATGTATGCTTATCCTACCCATTTTATTGTCATTCAGTTTTTACGAATTTCCTCATTAGCAAGAGTAATGTAGCTAATTGGTAGCCTAATTAATTTTTTTTAATGTACTTTAATGTAACTGACGTTAGCTTATTATCATGAAAATCAAGCAAATTTTCTTTACATGTTTCTTATGTTTTTTTATTATGCATTCCAATTAATCTCAATCTAACTGCAGTTAGGTTAAAAAAAATAACGTTAAAAAAAGTACAGTAACATAAAAAAAACTTGATTTTTGAAAGTTATCTGTTTTTGCAAATGAACCTAATGCACTATTAAAATCCAAAGATGTATGGGTTAATATTATTTAATGAACAAAAGCTTAACTGAACTAAAATGATCAGTTGTATATACATTAATTATACATTAGCACAAATTAATAGTGTAAACCCAATGTGGTGCTTATTGTTAATTAATGGAACCTTGATGATCGTGATATACATGGACAGTGATTGTCACCATGGAAATATTTATTATAATAATAGTAAAATAATAGATAGTATGAACGTAATATTAGTATAATGAGTATTAAGTACAACCATAGACAGTCACTGTCACCATGGAAATTATTTATTTTAATAATTGTAGAATACTAAATAAGATAAGTGTTGCTGTTGTTATTCATATTTATATATATATATATATATATATAATAGACTAATACATTGTTTTATTATTATAACATTATTAATAATAATACGATTTCTGTGCAGTGAAACTATAAAACTGTACTGCATTGTTATCAGTAAAAATGATCTAATAACAATGAGCATAATAGTACTTACACAAAAATAATCCTAAAAAGGTTTTAAGTCCACACCAGATCTGTGCTAATTGAAGTGTACTTTGACATTATAGCTATGTCCTTTTAATAATAATTAATTATTGTTCAAATTCAAGGTGCATCATTATCCCAGACAGGAGACCTGCACTCATCTCCAGGTTTCTCTGATGATTCGAACAGTGTCTTACATCGTCAGACAAAAGCAGAGCTCATTTCAGCATCACACAGCCACACAAGAGCCAAGCGCTGCACTTGCTACTCTTTTAGGGACAGGGAATGTGTTTATTACTGTCACTTGGGCATCATCTGGATCAACACCCCACAGTGAGTAAATGCATTATCATTCCTAACATCTTCTGGAGTTCATGCTTGATTTGTCTGCTGATGAGATGCTAAAAAGAGATGAGTGAAAGTACTAATCTGTTTAATTTATAGTTAAATACATAAATTCTAATTTTATTTATTATCCCCAAAATGGCAAAACCCTAACTGAATGTTTAAAAGCGACCAAAGCTTTTATTTCCAATACAAATTCAGAGAGCTTTCGGTTTATGATCCTGAAAAGAAAAAACTGAACACAACTGTTTCATACACATTATAATAATAAGAAATGTTTTTTGATCAGCAAATCAGCATATTAGATTGATTTCTGTAGAATCATGTGAGCTCACAATATTAGGGATTTTACTGGATCAAATAATTGCAGCCTTGATGAACAAAAGAGACTTTAAAACCAACAACAAAAAAATCTTAATTTAAAACCTTTAAAATTGAATGTATATACATCAAAACACAAACAATATTTTTTATGTAAAATTTAACATTTTATATACAATATGAAAATGTGAAACACATTATATAATATTTCACACTTCCTCATTGATAATCTAAATAGAAAAAGTGTGTCTGGTGTGCTGCCTGGGGAGAGGGCTGAGAGCTCGGCGGACCCCGAGCCCTAGGGATTTTAACCTGTTGGCGGTGAGGGTTGGACAGAGCTTGGCATCCGGCCCGATCCCTGAGTGCATCTTCAACAGTGTACTTAGATTATTGTACAAATTACTCTCTCAAAAAAGTATTTAATTACTTGTTGCTAATTAATTTCTAGATCCTATATCAACTACAACAAGTGATAATGATACAAGAGTAGACATTAAATGGTCACTTTAGGTTAGAGTCCAGTTCTTATCTATTAACAATGTGTTTTGCATCATTATAATTCTATTACTTCTTATAAATACTGTTGATTACTGTTACTTAAAACTGACCCTATTAAGAATAGTGCCTGTAACCTCGTGGGCAGTGTGTCGACACGTAGCGCCGTTGCGCTTCGGGCTTCGCGAGTTCGCGTCCCAGGCTTGCAGACCTTTCCCGATCCTATTCCTCATCTCTCTCTCTCTCTCTCTCTCCCAATTCACTTCCTGTCAGCTTTGATCTGTCCCATCTAATAAAGGCTTAAAACACCCCCACCTCCCAAAATTGGGTCTTGCAGAATAAGACATTAAAGTTTGTTTTTTTTCAAGTAATAATAAACAGAAAAAAGTGTGTATGTGTGTATATATATACATATATATATATATATATATATGTGTGTGTGTGTGTGTGTGTGTGTGTGTTCACTTTATGTACAATATGAGGAGCACATATATGATTAGCTATATATAATAACCATATATATATAGCCCCGGTATGCATGCTAATTTATACAGAATTACCAGCCCAAGTCCGACCAGAGCCCATCTCCCACTTCTCTCAAATCGGCTTTCACAACTTTTGTTTAAAATAGTTCAGTTTTGTAAGTATTGAAAAAGTTTTTTTTTGTTTAGTTTTGACGTTTCTATTTGGTGTTATATTTATTGACTTTGCCATAGAAAAGATAAATTCATAATTAATGGCATGGTTGATTTAGTGAAAAGAAATATGACACAAGGGGATAATAATTTAATTCTGAAATGTTTGCGGGCGAAATTTCTGGTCAGTCCACAGTGTGTGCGTATGTATGTATATTATATATCCCGACAATATCATATGACATACCTGAATACATCACATATATCATATATAATATAATTATTCAGTGTCATTGTCTATTCTTTATACACTTATAGTAAGTGTATTTTGATGTGACTGTGTTTCCATGGCGATGGTTACTGTCCATGGTGCTGATGCAATGGAAGCACAGGATTCTTTGAATCAGATCACTTTTTTTCATAGCCAGCACAAACAGTATATATACAATAAAAAAAACCGCTATTGGTGCCTATTTGGTAACTATTGAAATGAGGTTATCCCCAACAAACATTAATATCGTCAAGTTTATTCCATAGCCAGCAAACACAAAATAAATTTTTTTTTGAGCATAGATATTTCATTAAGATATATTGATACACTAAGTAGTGCAAATATGACAACGTGCAACCCTGAATGAGTTATCGCTATTTAGCCAAATACATGAGAGATCGCCACAGGACTTTTAGTAGAGTGATTCAGATTGACGCTGAGCTATTTAAACTATGACTTATAATGTGCTGTGGCACATCACTCACCATTGATATTGACAGGAATTAAGCTCAGACCCTTGGCTCTGCACTGAAAATGGTCAACATGAGAGCAAACACTTGTGATGTGAGATGCAAGGCATGCGTTCAGAAAGAGAGCACTGAAGAGAGTGGCTGGAGATCAGAGAGAAGCTGATAGAAAGTGCATGGAAGCTTTCCCAGATGACACTGCAGAAAGATTTTTGGCCTTTGTTCCAACCCATAGAGGCAGCCTCTGTATGATTTATCTCCAATTGTCAATGCAATTCCAGCTTTCTTTTAAATATAACAGGTTTCTTTCATTTTGGGTTTATTTTAGTGCTTGTACAATATTAGAACCATACCATACTTTACAAAGTTTCAGGTGTTAAAGGAATTTTTCACCTTTTTACTAGGGAACAGAAAGGATAGTATTTTGAAAAATGTCTCACTGTTTTGTTTTGTTTATGTAAGTCAATTGTAACCAATATGACATTTAAAATGATTTTTAAACTATTTAAAACTAACTATTAATAAATAGCAATTAGGAGCTTATTGAGATAAAAGTAATAGTTATTGGTTAGTTAATAGCAAGAACTGGATCTTAAAATGATGTGTGTGTGTGTGTGTGTGTGTGTGTGTGTGTGTTTTTATCAATAAATAAAAACTTTTACTCAGAAAGGATGTGTTAAAATCATCAAAAATGACAATAGTTTATTATTTTATGTATAATATGTTAATATTTCTATTCAGTATAAACAACTTTATATTCTTCAAAGTATCCTGAAAGTATTACAGTCTTCTGTTAACTGTTAAATTACTGTTTGCTGTATAATATGTTCATGTGACGCAGAAAACTGGAGTAATGGTGCTACAAACTCAGCTTTGCATCACAGGAATAAATTAGACTTTAAAATATATTAAAACATAGAATATATTTTTATATAAAATAAGCGTAAAATAGAGTGCACTTGTTTCTAAATTTTAATAACATTTCACAGTATTATGTTTCTTTTAATAAATTAGCATAACAATGTCTTCTTTTAGAGACATGAAAAAACATTTTCACTTTTTTAACAGTGATGTAACTGTTGGTATTATAATACGATATAATAATATGTGATATTATTGATTTTCTTTTGAAGAAATAAATATTAAGCATGAGAGACTTCTTTTAGAAACATGAAAATCGAACTAAATACTTTTAAACAGTAGTGTATGTTTGGACAAAACACCAGTTGCGTTTTCGTTAGTTTGTAGTTCAGTCTCTGCTTCAAATCTGTTACTGTATGTCATAACAGATTGTTATATCTGACTGGACAGTGTTCGTCTGTTTCTTACGCCAGGGGTGAGTTCAGCCCAATATGTGCCATGTGTGGTGTGATTTAAATTTTAATAATCTGTTTGGCATGATTGTGAATTTGACTCATCTTTTATGGGTTTGATCTTTGTGATGCTTATACACCATCAAAGCTACATTTCACCATGATTTACCAGGCTGCATATAGTCTCAAAAGCAATGCCACACCCTTAAGCTTCACTCCAACCAAATGAAATCTGGTTATTTGTGCACAGGAGAAAATGAAACAACAGCTTAATATATTATTCATAGAAAATCCGAAGTTGTCATGGCAGCACATATTTTCTTTTTTTATTAAACAACAAAATGTTCTTTTTAAGATAGTTTGTCTTTAAGCAAAACCTAAAGGCAACTACAGCACATTCCTTGCGCAACATGCTGAACAGAAAGGCCACATACACACTGGAAAGTATCAAGAACGACAACCGCATTTTATAAATCACTTAATTCGTTCCAGAGTCTTGGATTTGTCATGGTTGGCATTGTGATTTCCAAAGCAACTTTTGAACACTATTGACAGTAAACAGGAAACTCATAGATGGCAAGATGTTTAACGCAATCATACACTATATTTGACCAACTGTCAATTATGATTAATTAATACATTTAAATTTCATTTATCGTTTGACGCAAATGGTCCTTAAAGATACAGTTCACCCACAAATGAGAATTCTGTAATCTTTTATTCCTCCTCACGTTGTTGCAAACTATGGTGGCCCAGTAGTGCACAGCAAAACTAAATAAAAAGAAAGAAAGCATAAGTTCACAACACAACAGAATTAGAAAAGCAAACATAAACGCACAACACAATGGAAATGCTCCCGACCACTAGGGGGCAGTTGGTCTGCAGAAATGGCTATTGTGTAGTCACGAGTATCCGCGGGCGGTCTGTACCTGTTTTGATAGTTTTAACGCGGACATTAAAACCATCCCCTGACGTTATTTCAGTTCGCCATGTTTTCTCCATATTGTGGGTCGTACCAACAAAGTTTTACTACCAACACAGTTCCGCAATTGTACACAGTACCTCACACAACAGCAATTTCTGCAGACCAGCTGCCCCCTAGTGGTTGGGAGCATTTCCGTTGTGCTTTGAGTTTGTTTTCTTTTTTTAATTTCGTTGTGTTGTGCACTACTGGGCCACCGTAGGCAAACCCATAAGGCTTTAAGACTTTAAGATATTTTTAATAAAAGAGGATATTCAACAAAAAAGCTAATAAAGGGATTGTAAAATTAATCCATATGAATCAAACTGTTTAATTCAAGTCGTGTGGATAGATTATTACATTATATAAAAAAAACTATTATTTTATGTGATGACTTGTTTAGGCCTTTACTCGCATATAAACAATGACTGCATGCAGAGCTCAATATGATCAACACTGAAACTCAACTTATTAGCATGCATATTGCTAGAAAATTAGTGATTTATTAGTAGTAATTTATTGCTCTTCATGACCTTATTCTGTCATCCCTAATCCTACTCGATAACAACTAGCTTACTAACTATTAATAAGCAACTAATAAGGAATTTATTGAGGGAAATGTCCTAGTAAATAAGTGTTCCTTATTCTACAGTGTTAACGCTTCTGTTTCTATTCACATGACGTGGATGAAAGTGCTGAATATGGATATGGCTTTGTTCATATTACTATGTTTTACAATGCCTTTATAACCTCTTTGGATCTTCTAGATTTAGACCAACCTGACTTTCAATAGAGGGACAAAATATCTTAACCTGTGTTTTCGAGTGAATTATGACAGCATTGTCATTTTTTTGGTGAACTTTCTCTTTAAGCCATTGTTCTCAATTAATCAAGCAATTAATTTCTTTCAAATTACAAATGAAATGAAATGTCCAAAATAAGAGTCTGTTTGTTCGGTCTGCAGGCGCACAGTTCCATATGGCATGTCCAGTTACCGCAAGCCTCAGAGATTGAGACGCTCCAGTGGGACAGCAAGAAACATACTTCATCGCTGCACATGTGCAGACCACAGTGATGTCCAGTGCTACAACTTCTGTGATCCAAGGTACACAAAACTAATTATTTATTAATACAAAACTGTATTTATTTACTGCATTTAAAGTGAACATTTTGTCATTAATGACTTACCTCCATGTCGTTCCAACTTTATTCAACAATTCGTCTCCTCTGTCTCGCTCCATGTCACCGTAGCAGACTATTCTGACAATGTCTTTCATAGTTTTCTAGTTCTTGACAGTGTTTATTATTTGGCAGTCAATGGGACAGTCACAAGCCTTGTCACCAGTTTTAATCCAAAACATGTGTTCCGAAGATGAACAATGCTTTAACAGCTTTGGAATGACATGGGGTAATTGATTAATCACCAAATTTTCTTATAAATTCTTTTGCATTTTCATTCCTTTATTTTTCCTTCTTATTTCCTTTATATTATCTATATATTATAGAAAAATTAAGAAGCAAAAATTATTGAATAATATATATATTTTAAAAAAAAGAAATCAAAGGGAAAAAACACAATAATATATTTTTGGTTACATGTAATTTTAAGGTGTCCTAGTTACAGTGCCATTACTTATTGTATATGGTTAGTGTTTCATTTATGGTTACTTGCATGTAATTATGCATATTTTACTGTTATTATAATAGTAAGAACTTGTAGCATACGAAACAAGGACATAAAATTAAAATAACATGTTACAATTTTTTCCTGTGTGTTGATCATTTCTCAAATTCTAAAGAAAAACGTAGCTTGTTCAAAAATTTTTATTCCATCATTATGTGTGATGATATTTTATGGTTTTGTTTTGAATTACAAAGAACAAAGAATGGGCCAGAGAGAATATTGATAGGACGTTCACCTGGATAAAATCGCATCACACCTCAGACCTCTGAAATCAGGACTGATGATCAGCATCGAACTGGGCACCTAGGCACAGCTTTTGGATTTTTACAGATTTGGAGTGAAACCTTCCCCACATTCCTTACCGTGTTATATTTCCTGGAACGACCTTGACTCATCTGGTCCACGGTAACAAGTGAATTCTTTAGAAAACTCTTTGCAGATTTCGGAAGCATATCTGGGACCTTGGTCCTTTCTTCAAGGGTTATTTTCACTTGTTTCAGCTAGACCTCCATCTAATAGAAATATTCATTGTACGTCCTTGAATTTGGGAGTCTTTCGGCATTGGAAATAGACCTGTAAAATAGACTCGGCATTATCTCCACTCAGTGGGCTGATTTTCAGAGAGCACAGAGGGATTACCGGGTGAAGATGAAGATGAAGTCGGCCTTGAATTTTGTATGTGTACCGAGGCTCCTTCACTTTAGCTGATAGCAGGAAATTAAACGTTTGACATTGTTATTTTGGATGAACTGTTAGAAACTCTAATTCTCTTGAGAGAAAGATTGCCAGATTAACCGCCGCAATTTTCAACCTCCTGAAATGATCCCCTGCATTTTTGCTCACTCCAGCAAAATGTATCCCCTCTCCACAACAAGATATGACATTTTATATTCCTAGGATAGCTTTGAGTTTAAATGTTATTATTCATGCATCAAATAATAAGTCCAGTGAAGCCAAGATTGAAAGCTTAAT
>JAUMHG010000072.1:4907335-4931363 GCA_032359395.1 Enteromius anoplus | reverse complement strand
TCTTGTTAACGTTTCATGTGCCGTTCGCGTGAGCTCTGCGAAGCTCTGCGCGTTTCTTTGTTTTCTTGTTTATTAAAATACCCAGTTAAGTTTAATCCTGTCTCCGAGTTCTGCCTGCCTGCCGTGCCTTGCTTGCAAGGAAAGCGAGATCGCGAGCTCCACGCACCGACGCTCGCGTTACAGTGAGTAAATGATGACATAATTTTTTACAATTTTTGCACATGGCATAGTTTTGTACCTTTTTTCCTGGAAGTGCAGTACACATATTTCTGTGTGAAACAGGATATTTAAGGGGTTAAATATTTATTTGGATTGTGAAAATTGACTGTTACATACCACAGTGGAGTGGTTATAGTTATTGAAGTAAATGCGTTTTAATGAAGGTTATGAATACTGCTTTAGAATGCAATTATCTGAAGAGTTGTTCACAATTACTGTTTTAAGCAGAGAAGTTAATGTCTGAGAAGTTATTATGCAGTCAGATATTTGTAGGGGTATGTGCTGACATATGAAACTATTTCAATATCTAATAGATTTCATGTTTTTAATTAATATGTCAATACATTTTATAAGTGGAAAATGAAATGTAATATAAGTACAGATATGACATTTGCGTATTGGGCAATCCAAATTTGAAAATAAGGAAGCAGATTACATTAAAATGATTAGAAAATAGGGATTTTAAAGAAATTAGTTTTTAACTAAGCAAAGTTTTTCAAAGGCAAACTTTAAATACTGGTTTGAAAAAAAAACTAAAGTTACAGGCATTACAAACTGAAAAAAAAATTATAGTTTAATCTATATTGAAACAGCACTTCACTTTCAGAAAAATAAACTCTTTAAAAAGGCATTAATAGTACTAATAAAACACTAATATTAAATGTAATTCATTCCTTTGATAGCAAAGCTGAATTTTCAGCATCATTTCTCCAGTCTTTGGTGTCATGATCCTTCAGACATTATTCTAATATGCTGATTTGATTTATATTGTGGCCATGAAAGAACTATTTATTTATTTGAATTCTTGAATTTGTGGCCACAATTTACTCATTCATTCCCCTGTTTTAGATTTATTCAAATCTATTCTCTGTTATGGACATTAATTTATTCCCACAACATGTTTATTCATGGCCATGATTTATTAATTTTGTTCCCCTAGTTTTAGTTATCCGTGGCCCCGCATTCGTTCCCTCATTTTATTTACCTAAAACAAGGAACAAATTAGTAAATCATTGCCATAAATTAACAAATGTATTCTTAATTTGTGCTCACAGTTACAAAAATATATAAAAACACTGACTCCGAATTTAAAGTGAGCCAGTAGTTCAATTATGATATTTGCCCATAAATATCTGTTTTCATTTTGGGTTGTGATCTTAAGGTTGCATTATTCTAAAAATGAAATAGTTTGTATGCTAAATAAAATTCATGTTCAACTTTCACGCACACATAATGCCTGTTGAAAGGTTCTGCTTATCAGTGATTGGTATTAGTTGGCAAGTGTTCAGACTGCTGTCTCAAGGAGAGAGTCTGGCTCCAAGCGTAAAGATGTCCCATCCAACCACAAAGGAGAGAGTCAAATTGCATTAAGTTTGGTTAGAGGGTTTTGGCCACACATACCAGAGCCTGGAGCCACGTCCCAGCGTTTGATAACACTGCAGTAGTAATGGAAAAATCAGTCACAGCCTTTCATGGGAGCATTCGGAGGTTGATCCAATATCCCTAAGCTGAAAATTCGTTCTTTTCTGAACTCCAGAAGACATGCAGGTTGTTTTTCTCACATTTTCCCTGACCAGAGCACCGAAACCACAACCTCAAACCTGGACAGGACAGCATGAGAAGTTCATCCCTGCTGGGATCTTGCCCTATTTGGGGCTGAGCTGTCAGGATAAAAACTGCACGCCATGTCCCAGCCATAACGCTATCGTCCCAGTTAGAGACAATTACCCTCCACGCCAACATTCCTCTTCCAATCCAACAATGCTTATGAAGCTCTGCGCTGAGGACTCTGGACCACCGCCACAGAACAAGATGCTTTGTGTGTTTGCTTCACATATCTCCCAAGGAGAGATGAAGGAGGAAAAAACGTACCAGGCCGGCAGTGGCCGTGGTCTGATTCATGCAGGTAATCCTTTCTCTATGTGGTTAAGGATTCTGCTGATCCACGGGGGAAGTACATGGCATCCCCTGAGCTTTCCTTCGCTTTGAAGAGATGGCAGATTGTTTTTTATAGATAATTGTCCATCTGGAGAAAGAGAGTTTGGATGTAAGATTTTATGAGCTGAGAGGTTGAATCAGATGAACAGCTGCAATGCATTATCAGCCTGCTGTGGTCAACATGCCCAGCTTTGGAGATACTTCAGCTCGCTTAACAATCCCATTCACACTCGCATAGTCCATGCTTAACAAGGTCAAGCGCTGTTAATTTGAAAACTACTAAACGAACCGTGGGGACTTTAGGAGAAATTCTTAATTATTACACATTTGGCAGATGATATCACGCATTTTCATATTTCTTTAATCAAATGCGTCTTCAAAGTAAGATCAGATAATCTGGTTCTATAGGAGTTATAATACATTTAAAGTCAAAAGAGGAGAACTAAAGGGTTTGGGGTGAAATCGGGAGCTTTATTTTGTTTGTTAGTTATATCTTGAGGATGAAGATACCAAGGTTAATGTAGTTAATTGAATTGAAAACAGTAGGAAGTATAATAACAATCAAATAAAACAAAACTAATAGTATCTCAGTTAGCCAGTATCAAAATAACAGCTCTTTTCTTTTTATTTGTTATTTGTTCTTGTGTATGAATCTCTGTTGGAATTTCATTTAAATAAAACATTTTGAAGATTTAGGATCTTGTGCAGGGATCAAGGCCCAAAAGGGGGCATCAGCGACGGTAAAAAAAAAAGAACCGTTTAATAAAGTATTAAACCCGGTTTCACAGACCACTCTTAAGCCTAGTCCTAGACTAAAAGTAAATCTGAGCTGTTTAACTTAAAGAAACATGCACTGACTGATCTTACACCATGTCAGTACCTTTGTTTTCTCTTGAGATACACACCAGTATTGCTTTTTACTAAGGCATGTTTACAAAAATGTCCTGTGGCTTTGTCTGAGCCCTGTCTGTGAAACCAGGCGTCGATGTCTTAATTAAATCAGTGATAGAAAAACTTAGGGCTAAAAAAAGGTTGAAAACAACCGACAGGTGATTTAGCCTTCATTCTTCTTGACCTGTTTATATGTGTCACATGTTTAAAAGCGTGTGCTGTCAGATTATGTCGGTTTGGGCACACTTTTGTGTAATAAGCTTCATGCTTCTGTGTAATTGAAGGTGAACCTTTTGTTACCTTGGGGATCATTTTATTTGAATTATGCCGCCACCTAGTGTACATACATACTGTTTACGCCAAGGAGCTCGAGTCAAATAACAAGCATTTCCATTTCTATCGTAAATAAACAATAATTGTCTCGTTTCTCCACTACAAGCTGAAGATCCATGATATTTGTGAACGTGTAGCAGAGACATATCTTAGACCACTGATCGAGTGTTGGGAAAACCGCTCTCTGATTTGGTTTGCTCTCAACACGTCACTACGAAATGCAGCGAAGCGATTGGTCCGCTCGGTGGTTGCTGTGACAACTGATAGACTACAGTACTAGTCTAAAGCTGCTAGTGTTCGGCTGTTAGCAGGCGGTTCGTCTCGAATATGTCTAAGAATAAGGTAACTGGGTGAATTTAAATACTTGTTTACAACTGATTTGCATGATATTATGTGCTATATTTGTAAACTAAGGGGCTGATAATTATTTCTTATATTATATTATTGTTATGATAATTATTTTAACTTTTCAACACCAAAGTTACATTCATGTTTATCGTTACAAACTTATTTTAGCAGCAGGCAGCTGGGCATAAAGGCGCTTATACTTCACAGAAGAAGAAGGAAAGGTAAGTCTGTTAACGTTTTTGTTTAATTGATTAATCCGTTTATTCATTAATTCAGTTAATCAATCAATCAATCAATCAATTTTCCTTTAATTTAATTTGATTAAATTGTATCTATTAAAGACATTGTCATTATCTATTATTCAGCTAAAATGCATTAAAATAATGCCAAAAATGAAAGTAAAAACGTTTAAAATGTTTTAAAAATAAATAAATTGGTTCACGGGTTCCGGAAAAGGTCTTATATTTTCAAAATTAAAAAATAATAAGAAAGGTTCCTTAAGCAGCAAACTAAATCAGGATATTAGAATGATTTCTGAAGGACCATGTGACATTGAAGACTGGTGCAACCATGCAAAAAATTTAGCTTTTAGAAATAACTACTTTACAATAAAACAGAAAACAGATATTTTAAAGTGGTTTCCTGTAATTTGATTAAATAAGTGCAAACTGTAAGTGCAGAATAATAAATGCAGACATAAGTGATCCGTTTCAAATTCATTTAATGGTGCACGGTAGATGCTTGTAGTAACAGGTGATATGTGCAAAGATTTAGGCGAATTGTTCACTTTTTCATAAAAGCATGAAACTTGGTACACATGTAGAGGTTAGGGACCTGAACATTTACAAAAATTGAGCCATTTCTTTACTTTCCACCCCAACCAAATTATGTATTTTGTTTCATATCTTCTGAACCAAACATGATAACACCAAAAAGGTGATGTCTACCCATATGTTATGATGGTGAAGGAATACAATGATACCATATACAACAACATAAACTGTTCAGGTGAAGAGTTAATAGTGAAATCAGCTATGCAAGAAGAAAATGACAGTATCTGACCCTAACATGTACAAATGTCCATATTATGGCTGTTAATTTTTTTCTTTTTTTGATAATTTACTAATATTTCATTTAATAGTACAATAAAACATTGTTATCTTACGCTTTTCCTTGGAATATTTGTATCTCTTGCCATCCCTATAACTGTTCGCCGATGTTTGAACCTGCCTGTTAATAAAGCTTTGCCGATGGATCCACACTCCTCCCGTCTCTCTCGTCATGGCAAACATCTTAGCATGGATAAGGGAACATCACCTACAGCTAAACTTAGCAAAGACTGGACTATTGTAATTTATTTCTAGCTGGACATTCATCATGCACAATCAAACCTTGACAAAGGTTTCAGAGTGCAGCGGTCTTAAGTCCAAAAGAGCCTGTGTCTCGCCTCTCTTTATCTCCCAGCACTGGCTACCAGTTGCAGCTTGCATCAAGTTCAAAACATTGATGTTTCCATACTGAACATCCACAGGTTCAGCACCCTCCTACTTTCTCCTCACTCTTACGAATCTACATCTCTCCAGAAGAACTCTAAGTAAGCGATTCCTTGTGGTAACCTCCTTGTGAGGCATTTTTGTTCACCTTTTCTTGGCTGGTGGAATCACCTTCCCACAATCACAATAAGTAACAGAACACCCAGCATGTTACCTGACAGCAACACTAGTGTAATTCAATACCCGACCCATTTGACATAAAATGTGTTAAATCAACATGAGGTTAACAAAAGTGCAAAGAGCACTCCCTTTATAATCACTAATGCTGCTTTTCTGCATTTCTGAAAATGTTTAGGGCCGCAAACTAAACAAGTGTACCAAATTTCATGCTTTTATGAAAAAGTGAAGATATCACCCGTACTAAAAAACATTTTACAGTTTATCTAAAGTTTATACTTTAAACCGTTGTCTCTAGTCTTAAAGGATAAAAGCTAGCTTAACATTCCAATGTGGTTGATTTTCATCCAAGCGAGACAAGGAGCTGTATACGGTACAGATGTGGCCTGACCAACACTATACAGGACGTCCTAAACCAGAGACCAGGCTGGGTAGAGATGAAAGAGTAAGTGCTGCGCTCCTCCGTTGTGTGTATTCCTGTGTTTTATGCGTGCATCATGCATTCATGTCTCTCTATGCAGAGATGGCGATTGGGACTTTAACTGGTGTGATGTTGGATGGCTAAGAGAGAACTTTGATCACTCGTACATGGAGGAACATGTGCGTATATGTCACTTCCGCAACCACTACGAGGTCTGTACTATACAGCTCATGCAGATTATTATAGATTACAGCTGAATGAATGTGTACCGAAAAGGCATGAATTATTTGCATTTTTCAGCTGACCCGTAAGAACCTGATGGTAAAAAACCTGAAGAGATATAGAAAAGCGTTAGAGCGGGAGGCTGGGCGTTTAGAGGCGTCTAAATGCGACTTTTTCCCCTGTACGTTTGTGCTGCCCAGTGAGTATCACATCTTTGTGGAAGAGTTTAAGAGAAGCCCAGGGAGCACCTGGATCATGAAGCCTGTGAGTGTTGATAGCAGTGCACCGTGTACAATACTGTCAAACTGATCATCACAGCTCATACTTTCTCAACACAGGTGGCAAGATCACAGGGGAAAGGAATTTTTTTGTTTCGAAAACTCAAAGATATCATAGACTGGAGGAAGGTAATACACTTATGACACTGACAGGAATGTAAGTTCTGCCCAAGTTTTATTTTGTTTACTGATGCTGTTGTTGGCTTTAGGATGGGTCCCGCTCTGAAGAACAGAAAGATGAGGCTCAAGTAGAGAGTTATGTCGCTCAGCGCTACATTGAGAATCCCTACCTCATAGCTGGTATGTACCTGCAATATATAATACATATGTGACCCTGGAACACAAAACCATTCTTAAGGCTCTGGGGTTTATTTGTAGCCAAAAATACATTGTATGGGTCAAAATTATAGATTTTTTTTTTTTTTTACTTTTGATTAGTAATAAGCATCCCAAAGAACTTTAAAGGTGATTTGCACCCTCGGATTCTAGATTTTCAAATGGTTGTGAAGTTTATTCAGACTTTTATGACTGGGTTTGGGGCTTCAATACTTGAAGTATTGAACTATTTGATTTAGCTAAACATTTATTATTATTACTGAACATGTCACATGTTTATGTGTGTAACGTGTATATGTTATATTCATCACCAGGGAGAAAATTTGACTTGAGAGTCTATGTTCTTGTGACATCAGTAAGTGAGCTTTATTTTTCACTGAAATTATGAAGCATTTACATCAGGTCAGAATTACTGCAATTATGAGATTTCAATTAGATTACAATAAACTATGAATTTACTTTTTGCTCTGACCACCTGATTGTTCAATATCATGAATACATTTTTTATATTGTAATATTTCTGTGTAATAATTCCTATAATTGACTATTAGGATTGTTATAAAAGTACAAGAAAATAAATGCAAGTCATAAAGTAGTTAAATGTGGCTTACACAGAACTGAATAGCTCTCTTATTAAACGTAAGTTTATTAATAATGCATTTCCATAACAACTGTTACTCATTGTTTTGTGCTTTTGAGAGATCTATTTTTGCATTACTAGTGGTGCTACACAGTGTTTTTGGCTGTTGTTGTTGTTTATACTCCACATCACTGTTGCATTTTCTATTTTTTAAATGTTGAATTTTTAAAACTGTGCCAAAAAGCATATTTTTGTTTTTCCACAGTATATTCCATTGAAGGCCTGGCTGTACCGTGATGGTTTTGCTCGGTTCTCCAACACTAGGTTCTCCCTTAGCAGCATAGATGATCAGTGTATCCTTTGCATGCGTTCTGAAATACACACACACCCTCAATTATATATTACGCTCCATAATACCAAGTAGGGCTCTCTGCATTCACTTGTTTGTCCTCTTTAACCTTGAAATACACAGACGTTCATCTCACTAATGTTGCTGTGCAAAAAACAGCTCCTGATTATGATCACGAGAAGGTACGTTGCTGTACTACTGTTCATGGAAATGCGCTTTATGAATAAGCAGTGATCTATCTTTCGCTCTCTCTCTCAGGGTTGTAAATGGCAGATGCAGCAGCTACGGCGGTACCTGACTGCTAAGCATGGTTTCGAGACAGTGCAGTCTCTATTTAATGAAATTGACAACATATTTATTCGCAGCCTGCTTAGTGTTCAGAAGACCATCATTAATGACAAACACTGTTTTGAGTTGTACGGATATGACATACTACTGGACCAGGATTTAAAGCCGTGAGAGTGCTTTATTTTCAGTTGCTTAGTTTGACAGGATGCTTATAAGGAGGCTCAGGAAAATGACAGCACAGTTTGTCATTATGCAGGTGGCTAATCGAAGTGAACGCTTCACCCTCCCTCACAGCCAGTAGTCTGGAGGACTATGAGCTAAAATACAGACTGCTGGAGGACACCTTGCATATTGTAGACATGGAAGGCCGGTATGATTTGACAGAATACTATAAAAATACATGAGAGTGTGGAGGATTGTGTATGTTGACATTCTTGTCCAAAACTTCTTTTCCACTTAGTCTGACAGGCAAGGAGAAGAGGGTTGGCGGATTTGACCTAATCTGGAACGATGGACCTGTCCATGCGGATGTCGGACTAGAGACTCTGGGTAGTTCTTGCCTCGTGGCAAATACACATCTCGGTCAGTGTCTTACAGTGCCTCAATGGAGATCTTTGCCTGCAGTACACTCAGTGAGCCTATTTCTGTGCTTAGTTGAGCTTAGTAGTTTGTGTACGCTCATACTGTCATACTTTTAAAGCAAAAATATATATTAATTCACAGTGCATGGATGATACTTTTTAAGTTTTTAAAGTCTGCTTCACCCAAAAATGAAATGTCTGTCATTAAAACTTCAAAAAGCTGTATGATTATAACATATTTGGAGCAATTTAGTGTTAAATAACTTGCTTATCAATGGGTCCTCAGTGGTGAGTGATTTAACATTTTTTAGGTGAACTATTCCTTGAAGTCTTACGATTAATCACAGTTTATTGCATCCAACATACTGTAAACATTTTTGTTTGCATAATATCTTTGCTCTGTTGTTTGCTTATTATGCATACAGTATATAAATACACACACACACTATATATTTTGAAAAAAATCTATACAGGCATACATATATTATTTAAACAAAAACGTTTATTTTGAATGTGATTAAGCCCCGTTTGAAGCACTAGTAAATACACAAATTAAAATGTATAAAAGATCAATAAAATGTAATAAATATACTGTAACGGAACACCTATTTGTGGTAAGTGTCACCTTACATATTATAGCAGCATTTACCATCTTGTCCAAATATAAATGTTTTTCGTTTGCTTTGTGTTACACAGGCTGTGTGAATGATCGAGAGAAACAGCTTCAGCAGCTTTTAAAGCCTTTCCCAGGACAGAAGAGGACATGATAACATGCAAATGGCATCAGATTAGTGTGACGAACTCTTTATGACAATCACACCAATACCTACAATCGTTATAATATGCACCTAAGGATTCAGATCATTGTAAATATGAGTATTTAAGTACCCAGAAGACATGGCAAAGTCACTGCAAATTTTCATTCACAACCTAAAAAATTACATTTTCTGTGCTTGTTCTGGTTTAATGACAATATCAATTTCCATGTTAAAATAAATACTGTAGACAGAGGCTTTGGTGATGTAATGAAAACTTTTTATTTTGTATCTCATAAAAATAGCTGCATTCAACTCTACCAAGAACTCCCAGCAAAATAAAAGCTCAATCTGACAATGATTGGACGAAAGATTTTTTGTGTGTTTTTGCCTGATAAGGGAACTTGACACAGTACATAACATCCAAGATGAAACGGTGCTACATACAGCACATCAAGTATGGAAATGTGGTACCGCGTACTATATGGCCTCAACCTGTACCAACTTTCAAGTCATTTTCAAGTGCCTTGACAATGCATTACAGTACATATAAAACTACAAACCTCTACCATCATTGTTCCTGTAAAAATAACCAAAACATGCTATTTTTAGAGACATGAAGTACAATGAAATCACCTGAAGTATCAATAAGTAAACAAACATAGATAACCTTGACCATAATATCTAAACAGTTTACAGCTCTCAGGTCCATCTCCAGCAACAAACCACAAAACCACCATAAGCAATCCTAACAATTCACAAATCAACTACATCCAACTCATTGAAAACCTAAGTAATGAGTTCCAAAACATTCAAAGATAAAACATTCTTATTTAACTTAATACATGTCAACTCATTGGTTTAATAAATAACAAGAAAAGATATCCTTGTATATAGCACTTTACAAAAATACACAGTCATTACAAAACATTCATTATTCATCTCAAAAAATATACATTCTTTGACCAATAGTGCTTACTAGACAAAGCCACACGCTGACATTCTCAGCCATACCTCCCTCGAATAAGAGATATGTACATGCACGCTAGATTTAAGCACATTTATTTCATAGAGGATTTGTGCGTACAGCATGTAAAGAGAACCTGCTTTTGTGTACTTGGACAGATAAAATAAATATAGCTTATTCAAGAAATGCACTTTAAAGTTCTACTGATGCAAAGGCATGATTTCTAAAGGTATGTTTTAAGTGTGGTCACATTTGCAGGTGTCCGGCAAACTTTCATGGGAATTCCTGCAATCCTGTGCACACTTCTGTGCTGAAAGCTAAAAGCTAAAAGTGACTTCTGTGTTGGTTATTGAAAACAGACAATGAACTTTTTTCCCCTTGAAATTTTGACAGAATTTTGCTATTGTGACGGCACTTGTATCCTTTTCCTCAAACATCTACAATTAACTGCAGTGACACTATTATGTTTTAATTAGCTCTTCTTTACAGTATGCGAAACGTTTTTGAGGCAACTGAAACTTGCGTGAAAGGTGCACTAACTACTTGGCATACTGAGCATTTTTCACTTTGCCGGTAGTCTTCGTAGCTGACGTCACTTTTGCGTCGCAGCCATCGGTGACCATTCTTTTAGTACCAGATCTTAATCGTACTTCACCCGTCTCAATTCTCACACCATCCTTAACCATTTTCTTCCCTGGACCACCACCTTCGCGTTTCGTACGAACAGGTACCCCTCCACATTTTACTCCAGGTGGATCTTTCCGTTTATCATCCTCATTTGACTTCGCAGTCTTTCCTTTCCTGGCTGAAGAATGGGTTTTGCCGTTAAGTTCCTGGGATGCCCTCCGCACATTTCCCGCAGCTTGCATGTGCTTCTGGTGAGCCTTTGCTGCTTGAGGACTGACCGGTTGCTGGTTTTTTGAAGCGGTGCGGTTTTCGGAGGCGGAAGCCCGGCTTTCGCTGCTGCTTCTCTTTTGGGTGCTGGCAGGGGGAGCTTTGCGCTCTAGCAGGGGGCTGAGACGGGAATGCCGCTGATAGGCGTATGAAGAGCAGGTGCCGTTGCAGAGCGGATAGCGGATGTGGCAGTGAGGGCAAACGGGACGAGAGAGCTGAGTGGATGATGGGCTGGCCACTGAAGAGAAGAAGCCTCGTTGACCCTGCCGGAAGCTTTTCGGCGAGCTGAGGCGTGTTGGAGGAGCAGTATGAGGTCTTGGCCGGTTGCCGTTGACTAGGACACTGGGAGCGTGGCTTCTAGTTCGGATGATGGGAACAATGTGCCGTCCGCTCTCAGCCTGTATGGTTTGGATCTGGTGCCACTCCAGTTGAAGGAGCCGCTCTAAATACTTCTCTAGCTCCCCTACGGGTTTCGGCCGGGGAGCCCGCTTGCCTTCAGTGTTGAGGAAGATGGCGAGCTGCCTCAGGCTCCAGGTATTGAACGGAGGAGGCAGGAAGTCTGGGTAGCTGTACCTGACCTCATCGTTTTCCAGTGACCTGGGTCCAGGTATGTGTGGATGCAGGTCCATGGAGTTGATCACCTCGGCTCGGAGGTTGAGCTGAGGAGGGGTGCAGGGGGAAGGCAGCACAGGGAGCCGCTCAGAGTCGGACAGGTCGCTGGCGCTGTCCGTGTCATCCTCCTTGTGCTCCAAGAGCCGGAGTGAGTCCAGGTCTGGGATTTGTTTCTGCAAGGTGAACTGCTGCAGCACTGGCTGAGGAGCCAAGGGCAGCGATAGAGCACGACGACTCTTCTCCAAGGCTACTTGGCTCTGTACCATCTCTTTACAGGACTGAGGCTCCAGCTGGATTTTCAGTCTCTCCTGTCCACGCTCAGGACAAGAGAGTTTGGGACGTGGAGGCCTCAGGTCTGATTCGCCCTGTGTGCTGCAGCGAAAATTCAAGCGATATTTGATCAATATACAGTTGTCAACATTTAAAGTTCATCAAAGTTGTCCTAAGACATAAATGCATTCTGGTTTAAGGAAAGCTTTGATGAAAGCTTTTGACTAGCTAACACTTCATATGTTAGCAAGTGTATTTATTAGGGCTGGGCTGAAAACACTTCTGATAACTCAACTTTTCAATCATTTTGAAATTACGAGAACAAGTCTGTTGATGCTAATGAAAACATCATTAAAGTTTATTTGCAGCATGTCTCCTATACAATAATCATAGAGACTACAATTTTATTACACACTTTAAAAAGGTACAATGAATATATTTCAGGCATTAGGAATCACAAATGAATTGCTTGCTTCTCATCTAATTAGTGAAATGGGTTTCCAAAAAGGTCTGGAATTGTTTGTGATGCAGTTTGTTTCATTTGGACAGCTCACTTAAACACTTTTTTTTCTAACATTGAAAGAGTAACAGATCACTTTATTAGACAGACAGAAGAGAGTGCATAATAAGAAAATAAGAGATGCTAGATGACTCGAGGAAACATATGATGGATGATGTCAATGATGAAGCAGATCTTTATTATGAGTGCAGCCTGTAAATGAAACTAATGCAAGTAAAGGAAAATGTATTTCTAACCATAATCACAAACACACATTCACAACAGTTTAAAGAAAAGGTGAAAGAAATGCTAGTGGAATGAACATTGTTGGGTATATTGTAGATAATAGAGTGCTAAATATATGCATTACATTACAGATGTGTCATATTTTTTAGATTTAAGTGATGTCTAAATGCATGTATGAAAAATCTGTCAAGTTTGGATAGTCATCATTGAAATTTCATCAACGTAGAAGCATCATTTTATCACTAAAAAGCTATTTAAAAAAATGTAAAATTTAAAAACAAGAGCTTGATACAGAATTGTAAAATCTGTGTCAATACCCAGCTGTAATTTGTATCACTTTGGCACTCTGGAATATTTGTTTCTGATTGGTCAGTGGCACCATTCCTTAGTGAAATATATACATTTGATTTATTTCATTTTGTTCTTTTCTTATAACTATTTATGGTTATTTATATATTAAATTCCATATGTTAAGCAAACACTCACCCACGCAACTTGCAAGTGCCACCAGTCGGACTCTTAGCTTTCTTTGGTTTAATGCCATTTTGGACCTAGGAAAGATCATGAAAACATATTCAAACTGCTGCCAAACACAGAATGCTTGACGCATCTTAATGTTGCATCTGTAACTTACGATTTCAGCTTTGGGCAGAGGATCCTTCTCTTGCCCTGGATGCAAGGGCACAGTTTTTTTAAGAGGTTTCTTATTCTGGATCACGTTTCCTCCTCTCTTATTATTGCTGCAAATAAAGCACATATTCTTAGAGGCATTTGTGACGTGATTTTAATCAACTGCTCTATTCAGACATACCTGGCAACAATCCCAGTGTTTTCTGCATTTTTCATTCTAACCTTCTCCTTGCCTGGCACCTTCTTCAGTGTCGCAGACGCAGTTCGTTCCTGCAGGATGGGTCCCATCGCATTAAACACTATGAAGTGTACAGGCGCAGTTTTGAAGCTATCAACTGTGCCCCAAAATGTCCCGTTTCTGAGCGCGTACCCGCACCGTGCGACTGAAGAGCACCATTGCACAAACGCAGCGAAATATCAGCGTCACAGTTTAGATATTTTCCAGTTTGCCAAGAATTGGAGCAATCCATTAAACAGCGTCGAAAAAGCTATTTTTAAACGTTAACATTTAAAAAAGGCAAATAATCGCCTTTGCGCCCTGGTTATGAAACGCCCGTCATCCTGCAATGAGCGAAACGTGTTGAACTCGCCTGAGCATCACTACAACAGCTCGATCAGACTTGTTTACCTGCTGCTTTGTATGTTCAAGCATCGTTGTCGTCGTGATCCTCCGATTGGCATGATGGGAATTGAAGTTTATGAGTGAAATGATTAATTGCACCGCTGCTCGTATCTATTTTCTCATAAAGTAAAGCACGCATATGTTTATGTGTCATGCGGCTGATATTGGGGTTGCGTAAGTTCGCAAAATCGCTGTTTTATTCAAATTTACCAGCGGGGTTGCCAGATAGAAGAGGAAAGGTGATCCTGGTCTTATTATAAACATACCAAATTGGTGATCCCTGTTTGTGTCTGATATTATATATTAAATTCTAATATTAAACTAATATTAAAACCATAACTACCAAAAAAAAAAAAAGCTCCTGGTTCAGATTTTTTTAATATTTTGAAATCATTATGCTCACCAAGGTTGCAATTATTTGACTAAAAATACAGTAAAATCAGTAATATTGTGAAATATTATTTGAATATAAAATAATATTTTAATATATTTTAAAATTCTATATATTCCTGTCGTCTTTAGTGTCACACAGTCCTTCATAAATCATTGTAATATTTCTAATATCGTTTTAAATGGTAATATATAGCAATATTACTGTTTTACATATATTTCCAATCAAATAAATGCAGATTTGGTGCATGAGCATAAGAGACTTTTTTCAAAAATATAAACAAAGTTATTCCAAAGTTTTTGGCTGGTAGTGTATATGAAACAAGTAGGCATCCCTATAATATATTTTGATTTATTAGATTTTGTAATGCTGCTTTGGAGTGGTAGTGTAACATAAATTAATTAGATATTGCCTATAATCCCGTTTTATTAGTGTGTATTTCGTAAAACTTTTGCAACCGCTTTTTATCAGATAATTAGAAGCAGCACGGTTCAGTTGTGTGACTTAATCTGTTATATAAGGACTACAGAACAGACACGTTCATTTAAAAATGTAAGGTATTGGAAATATGTAAATAAAGCTTTACTTGCATTTTTACAACATCTATGTCAGGTAATCAAAAGATCTGCGTCAACACGCTTGCTGTTTTGATGCACTTACAACTAATAGGAGGATATGGCAACCTCACCCCTGACAGCATTTCCTGAGCACAGCTGACTCAGTAGCCACGCCCCCTCGGTTTGACATCACACTTCTGGCAGCTCTGCGCAGTTTGCTTGAAATGTATCGTATGTGTGTTGTATCACGTAGTGCACTTCACCTTTGCACACAGTGCTGTCGCGCTTCTCATTATGAAATGCATGCTTTATAAAAAATAGCATCGGGGGATCGTCAGATGCGTCGTAAACTTAAAGAAGCCGGACTTTCCTGGTGAGACTATGCAAACGCGAACTTCTTCCTTTTGTTTTGTACAGAGACTAATATACGTTTGCACTGACTTTTGAAATCCTTGAAATGTAAGTTGCATTACTTTGCATTAAAGTGTAATCCAGCTGGGATTGTGCGTTTGCAATGCTTCCACAGCTGCACAGTGTTAGCTGATTTGCTTACTAGGACTATTTAATAGGCTACTGTTATAAATATGCATAACATAGAATGATTATATTTTTCAGGTCACCCAAGGTAACTCTTTCTAATAAACATGGCCTGGTCTTTGGGATGTTGCCATAAAAACACACCCCTCGAAGAGATGAACGCTGAACTATTTTTTGCCACGGTATCAGATGGCTCAAAAGAAAGTCCTACACCAATTTTGCAGGACATGTCCCGCTCGAAAGCGGACAGCGGAAGGAGACCGGTTAAAATTCGTCCACCGAGCCCAAAAACTGCTCCGAGGCAAAATGCAGGCCGCAGCCTGTCATGTGAACCACCAACCAAATCCATCATCCAGAGGCGCACGCAGTCTCTTCCATCTCCATCAGAGCGAAGGAGGCTTAGTCGCCGAGCCAGCGTTCGCTTTGTAGACTCTTTAGGGTTGGACCTGGAAAATGTCAAGGTTTTCAAAAGCGGAGAGGACCCGTTCGTCCCTGAGCACGTTCTCTTCCGACTCTTAATGAACGCAGAGTTGGCCTCAAGTAAGAGGATGGAGATTTCACTACCCTATTTGAAACCGATGTTCTCAGTCCAGCCAGGTGACTGCTCAAACTTCACAGAGCGTCTGTGTTGCCAACAAGTATGTCTGGAGCGGGTTTTGTGCTACGAGCCTGGAATTATAGGGATCGTTCAGGTTGTAAACTTGGCATTCGAGAAGGAAGTGAACGTTCGCTACTCTTTCACAAACTGGAAGAGTTGCTCGGAAACCAAGGCCTACTGGGTTTCAAGCAAATCCATTTCAAACGGGCCCTGCTGTGACACTTTTCGATTTCATCTACCCGTTCCTCCATATATCCTTCACCCTGGAGCAATGCTGGAGTTTGCCATTTGTTATAACGTTATGGGCATGCAGTTTTGGGATAACAATGGTGGGCAGAATTACAAGTTAACCTGTCAGAGTTATAACCTTCCTGTGCCGAAGGAGTGTGAGGACAGCATGATACACTTTATCTGAGGACACTGATTTTTAAAGCACTCTTTCACTTTATGTTTTGCTTGCTACCACCAGCATTACCACTGCGTAATATACATTGCTGAGCTTCTGAAAGTCTTGCCACAGTGTATTTCATTTGTGATTAACCCGAAGCCATATGAAATATGAGGTTTCTAACTTGACAACTGGACTGTAGCACTGAAAGTATTACTGTATGCCGATTTATTAATGTAATAGTGATTTAAAAAGTGCCTTTACTGTATTTTTTTCTATTTCTGGTTTGCACGCACTTGTGTGAGGATGTTATTGTCACTATGTGGTACAGTTTTTGCAATGCAGTACTTGTAGATATTGTAAACACAGGTGTTGATAGAATACATAAGCATAGGTAATACCAATTGTTTTGAGATAATGGTTATTTTTCTTTTTAATTTATTCTGCAATCATTCACTTCATCACATTATCCTTCTAATAAAACCTTCAAAATAAGCCAAATGTAGGCAGACATTGCTGTTTATAAAGTGTTGCAAGGGTGATATATATTTGAAGGAACTGACCTTGAAGATGACCAGGCTTATGCAAACTATCCTGGCTTGAACTACAAAAATGACATGGCTACGGCATTGTTTTTGTTTTGTTATTAAGGGGCGGTTTTAAAAAATCAGTGCCATGATTCAGGTTATGACAAGAATTTATATTTACAATAAATGACACTAAAAGTCATTTGAATGCCTTGTTGCTTGTTTTAGTAGAATTACGTTTATTAAAAACCAGTGCTGTTTCATATGTTTCTATAAAGCTGAAATGCATAAATGATTTTTTAAAACTGTTATTATATTACTATATATTAAATAATTATTATAGACTCGCGCCGGAGGGTTTTGAATCAAGAAGAAGCGCGAACGTCCACTTTTGCGTCTGCGCGTGCGCGTCATTCTTTCCCGCGTTATCGAAACCGTACATCCGTCAAAAGCGGTATAATCGCTCTTAAACTAAATATTTTGACTAATAGTTGACTATTTCCGTCTCGGTAACCGTTCATTTACGATCTACGTTAACTCTACGTTATTTGTCAATAATAAAAGCTATGTAAAATTTCCTCCTGTGGTCCGCCGAAGCGTCGTTCATAATCTGAGGTAAGATTCTAAACACCCAGCAGACAGCCTAAGATAGCTACGATTTAATATAATATTTAAATGAAATATTATCGCTTACAGCTTTCGTTTGTACTGTTACCTCTATTATTTTTCTGTTTTGCGACAGTATTTTTTAAGTGACGTTAACTTCACTTAACTTTGACCGTTATTATCGGCAGCTAACGTTACAAAACAGCATACTTTTCTTAATAGATGGCATATTAATTAATACATCACATAAAGGAAGCTAAACTACATAACGTTAGTTGTGTTCCTCTTTTGGTTAACGTTCATTTAATGTGAGGCCTGACATTTAAAGTCCTCATCTTTCCTGGATTGTGTTTTCTTTGAATTATCTAACGTTAGTTATTTAATGTCTTCAACATTTAAAACAGGTCATCGTCTGTGCATTATGGCACTTTTGCAGGACCGTCAGGTGAGAATTAAACCCAAACGAGCTGTTTACTTCAAGCTTTTATTTCTGGGAGAACGGTTTTAACTTCTCACCTCTAAAATGCTTCTGTTTTCTGTAATTACATGCTTTTTTTGTATTCATTAAGACCACAAAGTTCACTTTATATTTCATTGCTTAGGTGGAGAAACTGGTGGATGAGGCTTTTAAACACAATAACTTTCAGGACCTAAACAAATTCCTACAAAATGAAGACAAGGGAACAACCAGTATAAAATGTTCCAGACAATTCATGGCCAAGCTGGATAAGCTTTTCATCAGGGTCAGTTCAATGTTTAAAATTCCTTTCATGACCTGACTTCTTTACTGGATTTTTATGTGCTGTTGGATGTTCTTGCAGGAAATGGATCTTGGAAATGTGGACAATGCTTGTCTGGTGCTTACCATTTTGCACAAATACGGCGAGATGCTGGTGTTTCCGGGAGGCGGAGGAATATCTGTGATGGTTTCCCAGGGTTTTGATAAGAAGATAAGTTTATAATAAAGAGTTTCTGCTCTCACAGTGTCCGAAAAAAATGTCTTATTGTTTAAATTTTGTGTGTTTACATGGTGCAGTGGCTCGAGAAGGCAAGGAAGCTGTGGGTGGAGGCAGGGTCATCAAGAAATGAGACCATGATAAAGCTTGCTGAGGACTTCTTTGATGCACTGATGGTTCGTAATAGCTCTTTCTTTTTTGTGTAAATGCTTGGAAATAAGATCAAGAAGATCACACGCACGCTGTATTATAGTATTCTGATCTGTGCATGTAATCACGCCTTTGCAGGTTATTCAGGACAGTTGTAAAGAAGGTGAGTGTTTTGTTCCAAAAAAGGGGAAGTCGAACAATGCTCTGCATTCAGTTTAATCTGTGTATTCCCTCAGTTACATATGAAGTTACTGAAGCTCTGCTAAGACACGTTGGCAAACTGGCCTCTGATGCACAAATAAATATCATGATTCAGAAAGAGGTAGGAGATTCATTGCACTTCTTATTGGAACGCATTCCTAGGTTCAGTCACCACTGATATGCTGTGAAGTAATCACGTCAACCATATTTAAAACTCATTCTACACCTTCATTTGTGACATGTCACCCGAGCTGTGTTTACCCAGAGTTTTCCAGAAATAGAAGACTGAATTACAGGAGGGGATGTTTGGAGGATTATTATTTACTCTTATTGACAGGCAGCAAGGAAGCTCAATGCTATTCTGGAAAAGATTCGCATGGAACTGAAGAAGAAGATCTTGTCAACCCAAGAGGCTTCATCTATGATGTACGTTGAATAATAATCCATTGTTAGTCTTTTGAGTCTTAAGTACTTAACCATATATCTAAAAGTTCGTCTTTTGCTCCTTTTTCTGGAACTTACCTGTAGGAGTGCGAATACGCTTGTATTTGAAATCTGTGGTGTTTTGTGTTTTTTTATCAGGGACGCAGTGGCCAGTCAAATCCTCAAAGGTGGAGGTTAGTGTAAAATCCATTGTAATGAGTATACATAGTTTGAAAAGTGCAGTCATAAATGTATTTAAAGTAGTTAATGATTATTTTAGACTGCATGTACGGTTACTGATTGTAGCTACATGTCTGTTGTGGTTCAGATTATGATTTACAGGTATCTTTAATGGAGGCCCTGTGCAGAATGGCTTCACCGGCTCAGAGGAATCAACTAGCTGACATCTGGTTTACAATGACCTTTGTCTCGTCTGCGTTCAAGAAAATCAAGGATTCTGAGTTTGAGACTGTAAATATGGTCTCACTTAAAATAAGTCATTTTAAACTGAATTGTTTGATCACATAGGATTTGTGTGTTTTTATTTATTTATTTATTTTTTCTGACAGGATTGTAGGAAGTTTCTAAATATGGTCAATGGCATGCAAGGAGATGGGAGAAGGTACTTAATATGTTTTGACAGCTTTCATTGTTTTATAGATTGTATAACATGTCTTGGTTTATCTTCTCACAGCGTGTACTCCTACCCTTGCCTGGAGGCATTTTTGGACAAACATGAGGTTAGTTCTTACATTTATAAGGGTGAGTATGGGAATATATTTTGTGCAATTTTGAACCACGAGCATATTTACGTTTTGTTATGTTTACAGCTTCTCATGCCAGAGGACAAGAATCTGGAAGCTTTCTGGATTGATTTCAATCTAGGAAGTCAAAGCATCTCTTTTTACTTCTGTGTGGCTAATAAGAAGGCAGAGGTAAGGACATTATGGTCTCTCATCGTTGCCTCTTACATTAGACCTTGCAGAATAATAAAAAATGATATATAACAGGGTTTTTCAAACAGGTTTGCAGAGCCCTTGGGTTTTGTGAGTTGATGAAAAGCTAATAATTATATCAAATGGTAATCACAGTATGATCTGTTATATGCAGCATCTCAAAGCAGCTCTGTTCGGGGTAAATACAGCAAATACTGTGCATTTGGGAATCCAACATGCAATAACTTTAATTTTTAATATAATTGCATAATTTAATTTTACGGACAGAGGTTTACAGCATTTAAGCAGTATAATATAAAAATAAAAGCTTGTGGATTTAAATATGTGAAAGTGAAGAATTGTAAAAATTAATATAGTAAATGAACAAAATATTTTGCTTATGTAACATAATAATAATAATTATTATTATTATTAATATTTGATCTGGGTTCTTAATACATGAACTGTTGCATTATCTTTTTATTATGAGACCAACCAACATCAGAAAACTAAGTATGTGAATATTTTGTGAAATCATTTTAGAAATATGCGCTTAAAAAAAAAGGTATACATCAAGTAAATATTTCATCTGACAATTAGGAATCCCTGGTTTATAATTTAGCACAAAATTGTGCTTTAACTTTTAAATAACTTTTTAATCACGTTTGACAGATTTCTGGAAGAAACTAATATGAATGTTAGATGTCTCTGTCCTTTCAGGATGGCCAGTGGAGCACTCTGTGTATAGCTGAAAATGAGGTCCAGAGTTACACAGTAGAAGGTAACACAATCAACATTGTCCCCTCTAAACACGTCTTGTGCAACTGTTATCAAAACCCACAAAAACAGTAGTTTTGGATCCATGTTGGTCTTTCTGAGGTCAGGATTTTTTCTAAGCAGTGTATAAAAACACATATCTGTACTTCATTACACAGAGGAGAGCGGCAGAAAGGTTCTTCATCTGGTTCTGATTGAGCCTGCCTGCTTTGACAACTTAGAGGGCTCCAGAGTCACCATCAAATTCAGCTCATCTCTAGACATCCTGCGAGCCACTGAGAGTGTTTATGGGCATGCTAAGAACAAGGTTAGTGATGTGGCTGATGTTACTTTAGTAGAACTATCAACTTTTACTTCAGTGTATGCCAACTCCCTTAAAACTTTCAAACGGCTACTGAAAACCCATCTCTTTCAACACTACTTGACATCATCATAAAAAAAAAATCTTAACCCTACTCTTCCTTCCTTCTAGCTTGTACTTATTTGAACATTGCCTGCTATACGGTATTATGAGCACTTACTAAGTTGTTTTTGCATCTTTAGGACTAATTGCTTGATGTTTTACCCTCTTGTAAGTCGCTTTGGATAAAAGCGTCTGCTAAATGAATAAATGTAAATGTAAGGTCATTAAAGTTTTTCTTTACCTTAAGTCTTCAGAGGTTTGTAACCCGTTTTCTCATTTCAATGCTTTGCGAGCGTTGCTGAATTCTGATGTTGTTGGCGATGATTATCCATCATTCTGAGGCTATAAAAAATTGGATGTTTTGTCAGAATATATAACAATATACATTTTACAATATCCATACTTTTTGAGGCCTTTCTCTACATGTACTGTATTTTCCAAAAAAAGCTGCATTAAAATGAAAGAAACCACTTTACCACCAGATTTGTTTGCTCAGTCCATAAGCCTCTTAGACTCTTGTGCTTGTGCTGTCACTTAGCTCACGATTACAGTAGGTGTAATGCACAGGACAATGCCTCAAATGTAAGCATCAACCAGAAGTGTCTCTATGTAGGTCATGAGGCGCAGATGGAGGCAGATGACACAGTGATGGTGGCGGGTAGAAATGTTTGAGAAAGCACTCAAGTGATCTCATTTTCCGAGGCTGCCACAACAATCTTCGCTTCAGACTGCTGATTCCTCTAGTCTCCCTTTTTTGATACATTTGCACCTCCAAATCCAAAGTGAACCTACTCGCACCCTCTCAGTGTCTCTCCATCTCTCTCTCCCTCCCTCACTTTCTAGCACACATATACATTATGCTGCTCTGACATGGATGGATGGTTTTAAAATGCTTCTATGGATGTAAAAATAAACTTGTGCTGAGTGAAAGCTGCAAATGTTTTTTTTTATTTTAAAATAAAGTCGGAAAGAGACGAGGGAGCTGAAGATCCTAGCAACAGTGGGAAAATGTGGCATTGGGTTTTATCGTAAAGCCCAGAGCACTTTTCACTGAGGAAAAAACAAATGTCGCTCTTTTGAATGTGAGATTTATGTGTGTCTAAATTATGAATATGTATTAAAATATATTGGTTGTTATTTTAATGTTCGTTTAATTTTATAAAAAAAAAAAAAAAAAACTGATTTAAATTAGATCAGAATTAGCTTTTCCACCACCAAAGAGTTGTTTCTGTCATAATAAAAACATAATAGTATTTATTTAGAAATTCCTTTCAGTTATTAAGTTAAGTAAGACCCCTTTCGGTGATCCTAAATGTATATCACTTCTTAAAATAAGAAAAGAAAGAGTTAGTAATCAGTTATGTGTGCACTGTAATACACAGAGACTATCTCCACATATGATCTTCAATATTCATATTAAGGAAGAGGAAACAATGGAAACGACAGAATGAGGCAAGTGGCTTGTGTTTCAACCTGACACCTCTCTCAGCACTTAAAAGACGACAGCCCTCTCCGCATCTATTTTCTTATTCTATCTTATCAGTTACATTTAACGCCTTAACGAGAGGAGAAGCCGCACGTATCAAAGTAGCACTTTTGTCATATAGCATTAGAGTACCTCTTCTCTCTTTTGGTTATTTTCCCCCTGATCACAGAATGTTTTCCAGTCGGTAGAATGAAAGACACTGATTAAAATATAAAAGGTGCATGTTCTTTGTGCTCGCTGACGGCTAATTTCTAAAAAGTGCGCCACCTTCTCTCTCATTTATACATGCTTGCCATTTTCCCTTCTCTTTCAATGCTTACCCCCTACAAGCTGTCATGTCTTTTTAATTTAACTTGAACTAGGTTTTTTTTCTTTTTACACAAAAGTTAGTATGTGCTAGAGATAAACAGATACCCAAGTAACCTGTAAAACTGTCTTGGATTGAGCCGTTTACTAAAAATAAAATCAAGTCCTTTACAAATTACAATAGAAGCCTACTTTTTCCAGTAGGCTTAGATCAATAGACTACTTTCCTGTTTTTTTCCATTCAACAGTACTCAAAAACAAAGGTAAGAAGGCCATGAGGTGAGCTGACTGGCGCGAAAGATTATCGCGCGCCTGAGCGTGACGTCATTACAAATCGCGCGTTTCTTTTTTTTGTTGCTTCTTAATTGATACTGTATTTAAAAGTTAATAAAATACATGAAAACGGACAACAGTCTCTTTCCGTGCGAGTACATTTGTGCATTTTCGTTATGCCTGTATGTTTCATTCCTTGTTTGAGTCATGTTTACGTTTTCAAGGCGTCCCCTTCTAAAGTTAAACATTAATAAATACATATACGTATAATTATACAAACGGTCGCATGTGGCGCTTTCTACAATAATTGCCACGCTGTCAAATATTCGGCCCCACACTAAAAGTCTGTGCTGTTCCGTGACAGTTCGCTAGATGGGGCTATAAGTCTTTAATTGTTGAAGAAAACCAAAGGAAGTATTACTAAACGTTAACGTCTCAGTATGTTAAAGTCCTGGTCATATACATGTTCCTGCCTTTCTTCCTAATTTATTATTTGTTTTATTTGTTTCATTTATCGTGTGTTTGGAGACTACAATGTTTGTAATCAATGTGAATTGGTATATAT
>JAUMHG010000072.1:4889860-4905229 GCA_032359395.1 Enteromius anoplus | reverse complement strand
GAGTCACATTAAAGGTTCGTTCAAAATGAACGACCCATCACTAGTCTTGAGAAGTTCTAACCATCTTGTCTATGCGCTAAATAAACAGAAAATGCCAATTTTAATTAAAATGTAAGTTTAATGCTTTTAAGTTGTTATAACTTAAAGTTAAGTACCGAAATATTGCGGTTCACGTGGGTGTACCGAACCGAACGGTTCGATAAAGAACCAAAAACCGTTGCATCCCTAGTAGATTTTAATGTCATTTTTGTGAGCAATATATAAAGTTGTGTAACTTTTTTGTAGTGTCAAAGCTAATGGTGAAACCGGCTCTTCAGATGATGAGCTCCTCAGAGAGGAAGAAGGAAACTCAACTTAGAGAACTCATGATGTCTAAAACAACTTCAAGTGTGTGTGCTCTTAGTTTTCCGTTCGAGAATAACCAAAAGAAGGCCCATGCAATTCAAGCACAGGTATAACCTTCGCAAAAAGTTGATGAAAACAAATGAAGAATAGGGTTTATGAAACACTGTTACATTAATGAATCAGTATACTGATTTGTGATAAGCATCTTTATGGATGTAATCTCAGTGAATTCTGTTTGTGTCTTGTTAGTTGACCTCTGCTGCTCATAATGAAGACCAACAGAAAATCCAGGGCATAAAGGCTAAAGAAAAAAAATTCCACAAGGTTCTCCGAATTCATATATATATACTAGTTTTTTATATATAATAAACTATAAGACATATTAGTTTATTATGTTCTCTCTTTTTTGCACACCTCTTTTTTTTCTCTTTTTGGCTTATCCAACCCTATAAAAAACAATACTGTTTTGCAGCATATTCCTTTCGACAAAGTAGTACAGATGGTGCAAGCTGACCATGAAGAGGACACTTTTGGTATTATATGAAGCATACTAAGGAAATTACACTGCCGATATAAACATATTTAAATGCTTTCAACTTTATTTTGTTTCTTTGTGTGAAAGATAACAGTGTAGTCCCAGACTCCCAACCTGTGAGAAAGGGAAGCTCATTGTGAGTACATTATAATTGCATTCTGGTTACCATTTTCTAACTGTTTTACATTAGGTCTATTATCAAAAGCTATCTGCTCACAATAAAAGGTCTGTCTTCTTGTTACTGTTCAGTTCATCTGCTGTCAGGAGCTTGAGCTCTAGTAAAAGCAAAATCTCTGTATCCAGATCCCTGCTGGCTTTGGAAAAAGATTGCTCTAAAAAACGCACCATATCAGGTGAGTTAACAGATATGTAAGGTATGTTTTATCAGCAAAGAATAAAGTAAAAAAAAATGCATAATTGTGATTGGTCAAATGTTTTTGTATTATCATGAACTCTATACTATAATTGACTGTTTGAACTACATATCTGTGCTAGTTTCAGGTCTCTTATCACTGTGCAGTCTCATTCTCACATTATAAAATATACTCATTTACTCTCATTATTACTCCCCTGTTGGTTATGCTTTATTCTTTGCACTACTATTTAGGAAAGCAAGTGTATTCCAGTTCATTAAAGAATGAGCCAGTTCTTTTGATCCTGAATCAGTTAAAAGCTGAATTGGTCTAATTATTTACTCACTGAATCTGTCAGATTGTTTACTTCAAATCTTAAATTTAGGAAACAGTGTTCCTGATATTTTGTCTCTATATGAATCAGGTGGCTTTGTGTTACTTTGCGTTCTGTGTAATCATCTCCAGATGGTAGCTCTCATCCCCCTCCTCAGCGTCGGTCCCCGGCACAGTGTGCATCCAGAGCCCTGACCCAGAAGCAGCTGCACACCCAGCTCACTCTGAGATTGGAGGAGGTGGTGAGGGAGCAGCAGGATACAGATGGCCCTACAGCCCAGAGAGGCTCCTCACTGAAGCCTAGGACTGCAGGTCAAGAGGAAGAAAATATGGAGAAGTCCGTAAAGTCCATGCCTGCTAGACCTGCGCAAAAGACAAGGAAGAGTAGTGAGGTTCAGGGCAACACATCAGACCATGACAAAGTGAGATTTCTTTAGTTGGAATTGATATATTTATGTTATAATGTGCAAATATGAATAGTGTTAGGTGCTAAGGCAGGTATTACTATTACCTGGAGTCGATTTGTTATGGGCATATTGAGGTGTAGCATTTAGAGTATGTGTGTGATCCAGGTATGGCTTGTGAAAAAAAAGCCACTTATAATGTACTTACTTTTTTTATATATATATGTGGCCTCTTGAGTGTTTGGAAAGAATAGACTCATGACTAGGTATTTTAATACCCTTGAGAGCACTTTAAAAGTAAATTTGGTAAAAATATAAAATGTTACATTTTAAATTGTTTTAATAATCTTGTGTCATGCTATAAAAAAACTACACTTTATTTTAACTTACATAATACATCACATGTAAAGGGCTTTATTATAAATTTAACTTTAGTGTTATTTGATATTTAATTTAAATGTACAATTTAAACATTTTATCTACTGTTTTAATTTTAATGCAACTTTATCTTTAAAAATGTATAGTTCCCAATATATTTAAATGCATGACATGCAAGTTTCAACAAAAATTATGTGGAAGTATATTTTAGTGATCAGTGCTTGTCAGATCATTCAACAGTATACTTGAACCATATTTCAAATAGGGATGAACGATACTCATCGGCCGATATGTTTGCGCATAGGGATGGGTATCGTTAAGGTTTAACGGTATTACTACTTTTACCCTTACCACTTATCAATCTGGTACTTTAACAGTACTCTTATCGGTACTTTTTTTTTGTTTTTAAAATGTAAAAAAATAAAAATAAATAAATAATTGAGAACAGAATTAATGACACAATTAAAATAAATAAATAATAATCTAGCCTAATAAACACCAATGTTTGAGCAAATATTACACAAACAAAACAACAATTAAAATAAACAACAATTTTCCTGTAAAAGGATGGACAAGAGGACTAACAGTTGTTAACTGCTGCAAAATGCAGCTAAACAATCAGCTTTGGCTAATGTTTGTTTTATTAGAACACATTCACATAAATTAGTTTACTGTGTTTGGGATTAAAAGTAATGAACTTTGGGAATTCCTTGCAGCGTACACTAAATAAAGTGAATGTATTTCATCACTACAAATTAATTTTTTAGATCAGTTCTGCTTTCTATCTTAATTTTCCCTGTTTTCTATTATTTCTGATTTATTTCTTTAAATAGCAGAGTTTATTATTATCCATCTATTTGTAAATGCAGTATTGTAAAGGCATTTTTAGTGTTTAAAATTCATTTAGGAAAAAAATACTTTGATGACTATTTTTAATGTAACCGAAATGTGTGTTTATTAAATTATTAACATTAGTATAATGTACTAATTTAGAGAGATCTTATGTGACGTTTATGTGGTTATTTTGGAAGACTGCTAGCATAAGTAGTTATAAATGTTTTCTAATGCGAGATTTTTTATTTTGAAAGACGTGCATGAAAGTCGATCTTCTGTCAGTTTAAGAAGTAAAAACGAGCTGTTAAGATGTTGACGTTTGTGTGTGTGTGTGTGTGTACTGTGTATACCGCTGATTACTGACAAAAAGAGCATTCCTTTCTGCCCATAATTTTTTGTCCTCTCTCTACTGTTCTGTTAATTGCCTATAAAAGAACATTAAGCAAGGTTTATTGTATTAAACTGTGTTTGTTGTTATTGTTCTGAAGATGGCACATGCTTCAGATGCTATGGTAAAAATGATATCCAGTCATTATAAAAGAACTGCCAAGGCAGCATCCCATGATCCTGGGGGCCATTGTAATGTCAAGCCTACAAACAGGTGACACAGACTGACCTTGCATTCATGCCTTACCTTTTCCTCTGTCCTCACATGGATTAACACTGTTACCTTCGCTTTCAGACATCCGCTTAATAAGAGCTGCTGTCCATCCTCCACTGTAAGTTATTTAGAAAGAAAACAGTATATGTAATGTCAAGTCAATACATCTACCCTCTTGGAAAAAACAGCATATGCTAGTTGAGTATATTTTAGAAGCATGCTTAGGACCAGCTCAAACAAGCTGCCATGCTTTAAAACATACCTACAGTAAGAAGCATATGCTTTTTTCATTAACAGGGTAGTTACATTTGTGATGCAAACTGACAATTTCTTCTCTTGCACGTTGTGTTACAGGAGAAAACTGCTGCTAGGAGTTCAAGTTTGCCCAAAACACGGGACAAATCCAAGGAGTTCCAGCAGATTGAGTATCACGTTTTACTGACTTCAATTCCTTAAACTACGGATATTTAGTTTTGAAAATATCTTTCATAATCCCTGAATATATTGTGTTTGGTCCCTTCAGAGATGTTTATGCATTTACAAAAGACACTCCAAATATTTGTGTGGTAAGTACACCAATAGCTTCAAATGCAAAAACAAATATCATAAATAGTATATACAATATTTAAAAAAAACCTTTTTTGTCTTCTTTAGAGAAAGAAATCCTTTGATACATCCAGAGTGGAAAGCAGGTAATTCTGTTCATTTATAAAAACAGCGCTCTCTAGTGTTGAACAATATAATAACACTGTATTTTGTGAACATCTGACTGCTACGTGTATTTTATTGCATATTTATATTGCATTTTCTCTTTTAGTCCACTAAGTAATTCTCAGCCTCTCTCCAAGTCTGCTAAAAGACATCAGCTTTCAAAGGTTTCACATTTAATTATTTTTGAGATGGATACTTAGCTTTTATTGATTTTAAACATAGGCCTATCACAAAATTATATATATATATATATAAAATCGGTTGTGCTATTATCTAGACGGCCAAGGCAAATGAGAAGAAAAAGCTGTTCAGTGATACGGACACAGACAACATGACAGAGGTTAGCTGGTTAAACTCAGCCAACAGGAAACCCAAGCCCAAAGTGGCAGACTACAGCAGGCAGCCGGTTAAACCCATCTTTCCACCAGCTGACGCTGCATGTATGCTACACCAATCTCTTACATCTCCAACTGTTGTTTTGAACTCTTATTTTGTCATCTGCAGAAGTTAACTCTACATTATAGATGGGTGGCTTCCTTTTAAAGACTTCACACAATTGATTGATTACTACTTTTTTTCTCTCTTTTTCACATCCTTCTGTACGTTTATCTATGAAACCATAATTTTGTTTCAGTTAAATCACCTTATATACCTTTGCTTTCACCAAAACCAGCGAAAGAACAAATCAAGCCAAAACGGGTAAAAACAACTGGCATATTCTACAATTTGTCACTTTTATAATGTTATTTGAGGGGTTGGGTGTTAACTGGTAAATGTTGTATTTTTATAGTCTTGTGTGTAGTAATTATTCACTTTCTATTGAATTGGTTGAATAATAGAAGAGACAGAAAAAAATGGCTGGACAGGAGTATAAAAGGCAGCCAAGCATCAATAATAGGAAAGCCAGAGGACGACCTCAAAGAGCTGCAGCCATGACCAGAACCTACAGAGAGATGTCTGACTCAGACAACCAGTCCAGTCTGTCAGAGAGCGAAAAAGCACCACCCCCTAAGGCATGTGGTCTTCAGTAGTTGTAAATGCCTTTTTTTAAGGTCTTGAGGGTCTAGACAGACTGTTCATAATGGTCTTTGTCTTTTCGAAATAGAAAAAAGCAGTTGGGCGAGCAGCAACGTTTCAGCAGACTGTCTCAGCTCGAGCCACAGAACAAGGGGGAAAAAATAAGAAAACCTCTGTAGACGTAGGCAAACTACAAAATGAGCAGAACGTACAAAAAAAGGCAGATAAAGTCATTGCAAAGATTCTTGAAGGTCAGGGGAATGATAAAGACAAGAAGATGTGTAATCCAGAGCATCTTAGAGTGAAGAAGGCTCAGGGGTCAGCCAGAAGGCAGAAGGAGTCTTGGGCTGCAAGATTGTCTTCCACATTTGCCTCGCCTTCTTTCGTTGAGAAGATGAGATGTAAGAATTAAAGTGCTTTACATTTACTATTTGTATAAATGTATGGCAGTCAATTAGAATGTTTATTTGCAATATATATGAATTCTGGGGCATTAATAATTGTGTTTTGGTATAAAAACAACATGTTGTCTAAGTGCTGTGTAAATTATGTTGTATTTTCCTCTGTAGCGGGCGAAAAACTAACAACCAACTTGAGATCCCATGCTACGCCTCTCCGTTCTCTCTCCATCTCTCCAATCGAAGCAGACTCTTCTCCACTACAGCCTCTTGGTTGTCTCAAAGCCTCCTCTCTCTGTAAAACCCCAGGGAATAAAGCTGCTGCGAAAGGGCCATCTCGCACCATAACACCTGTTTCCACAACCTCAAGAGGCTCTAAGCGGATTCCATCTGCTGCACAGGTAAACAGGAAACACAGAGCATGTTTTCAAATCACATCGATGGAAAATATCAAGTGCTACATTACAGTTCTCAAGGCTCATTCATTGTTAGTTCTGACCATAAAGTTGTCTCAAAACATACCTGGCATTTGGTGTCTGCAAAACAAAAGGATGCTAAATGAAGAGCTAACTTATTATTTCTGTTATTTTGATGTTCACTACTGTTCAAAAGTTTGGTATTAGGTTTTATCAGCAAGTATGCAAAAATGCATCATAAGGGACAGTAAGTACAGTATTTTAGAATGATTTCTGATGGATCGTGTGACACTGAAGAGTAATGATGCTGAAAATTCAGACACAAATAGTTTTTATAATATTTCACAATATTACTGTATTTAAAAGGAATGCCACTTGGGTTGATATTTTACAGTGTAGTTTCCAGATGTTTTGTGGGGCCACTATAAGTAGAAATAAAAGTGTGATTTCATTGTATTAGTCTTTATTTTAGCATAAACATGTTGTATTCGTCATAACCTCTCTGATCAAAAGATTAATACTTTTATGTAATGCATAACTCCCACAGGTTGAGCTGAGTCCAGTCCACTCTTTACACTTACCATCTCCAGACCTCCAGGAGGAGCAGAGATATGTGGAGAACAAAACCAGCCCAGCATCGTTTGAAAGGAGGTCTGTCATTTCTGTGACAATGAGCCGATCTTCTCACGTATCTCTAAGCAACATGGCCTTGATGTGCACTGAGTTAGAGGTACAGCTTTAACAGTTTATTTCAGAGCACTGTTACACATTTCATTGACTACATTTCAGTAACAAACCACGTCATTCTTGTATGATTTCTAGAAAACACCAGCAAGCCAGAAAGAAATTCAGGTTGAGAGACTAGAGTTTAAGTCAGGTGAAGAGATGTTTTTATTACGTTCTTTTGTTTTTGTTTTTTGTTAGTATACAAAAATAAGCATTTTTTGTACCAATTGCCAATCAGGTCCAACAGCCATCCACAAGCATCTCACCCTGAGCCACTCCGCTAGTCTTTCGGAGAGAGACGAGGACAGTGAGGAAGACAAAGAGAATAAGGCTCCTTCTCCTTCACAGCTAGCTCTGAAAATGAAGCCTAGAAAGCTGTTTGTGCCTACTAATAAATCCTTCACTCCTAGTAAAGGTATTCATCACCTTTTAAAAAAGATTATGCATCCTAACTAGGCAAAGAGTGTGTTTTTCCTTGTGGTAATAAGAGCCAGTCAGAGTACATTTGATATTTAAAAAATAGAAACCAAACAACCTTAGTCCAAAAATGTTAATTGATTAAAAAAAAAATTATGTGATTTATCAGCTGATGTTTTATAACATAGTATAATCAGGGTAGGTTTCTATATATACGAAGCACATTAATGAATATTTAGATTTCTCAGACAGTTTTACTGAATGTGCATCTCAGTGACTCTGAAACAGATTAATCCTGACACATCAGACCCTGTTATTTTTGATGGTGCTGGGAAAATCTCCTCAATTTCCTGATTAAGAAATGAGCCCAGATTGCATTTGATCCTGTGAGTGATGTTGTGTTGCTGTGCCTCAGGCTCCAGTATTAAACCACTGGTGAAGGATCAGAGCAGCTCAGAGGAAGAAGAGGAGGACATAGTCACAGAGAACGGGAGACGAAAGAGAGATTACAAGAGAAGCCTGAATAAAAGGGCCAAGAAAGCAACAATATCTAGTAATGAGGGACCTAAGAGAAAATGTTTTTCTGGGCACAAAATAAGGCTAAGAATATGTTGTTGATGTAATTTAAATGTTTCAGGTTCAGTGAGGCTTTTTAATGCTTTTGAAGTCTTTTATGCTCACAATTTGATCAAAAAGAGTATTCATTCTAATATGCTGATTTAGTGCTTAAGAAACACTTCTTGTTATCATTTGTACATTCAGTTTTCTGTCGTTTTATCCTTCATTTAACCTCACGACACAAATTAAGATCTGACACTGCGTAGAAAGCAATGCAACTGAAACATTTTATGCCCTGAAAGGTAGTTAGGACATTGTTAAAACCTTCCATGTGACACCAGTAGTTTAACCATATACAACTGAATAGATCTCTTCTGAATGGCAGTGGAGAAGATTCTCATAAAATTCTAGTAGTAGTAGTAGTTTCATGAAATTTTAGTTGAACCACTGATGTCACATGGACTGTCTTTACGACCTCTCTGGGCCTCTAACATATCAGTTGTGTTGCTCTAGGATTTCATCAAAAATATCTGTGTTCTGAAGATGATTCAAGGTCTTTCGGGTTTGGAACAATTGGAGTAATTAATCTGAGAAGTTTTGGGTGAACTATCCATATATTGCATTCTACCTGAATAAACCTATTTCTTAAAATTAAAAAATCCTAAATATTTGAACGGTTGTGTAAATATTAAAAAATGTATAATTTTAAAGCTTAGTTGAACGGTCCCTGTCAGTTCACTCATTGTACAGGTGTGTGTGTTTGACTCATGGGAGTGTCTTTGTGTGTCTCCTCCAGCTGAGGAAGTGGAGACACTGTCATCTTGCACAAGGTCCACCTGCAGACATGTCAGCGTGGAGCAAGACACAGACCTGACCCAGCCTGCTCAGCAGGTGGGCTTTATCTGCCATCAGTTCAGCTCAGAGCTTAAGAGGAAGATCAAGGTGCCTGTCATCTTACTTTTCTCACTAAATTAGCTCTGGCTAAATACACCAGCTCTTATTTGAGGATTCACATTCTTGCACGCAAAACCCGCTGCACATCCTGAAGCATTTAGTTAGGGATTAGTATTTATAGAAACTTGTCTTGTGCATTTGTCAGAATCGCTGCAGGACAATGGATCTTTACACCAGGCAGACTTTGAAGACTTTAGGGCAGCACATGTCATCCGTCAGTGTCCAAGTGCACCAGTACAGGTCAGACAAGACCCTTGTGTCCGAAGAGGTCAGAGTTTCTGCCTTGTAACTCGTCTGATATTTACCTCTACTTCTTTCTTTATCTCGCCTAATATATAGTACTCAGAGGCTGGAGAAAGTTAAACAAGTCCTGTTGAGCGAAATAGCAAACCTGGAGCAAGATGACACTGTATTGAGAAGCATGGAGGAGGAATTGACCGTAAGCAGTGTTTTGATGTGCCAAGTGTCTGTAATTGCAAACGCACTTTGGCAAATATAAAATATATCTAAGTAAATGGCCTTTGATTCTATCACACTATGTGTACAGACTTGCTGGAAGAAGCAGACCTTGGCCTTCCATGCTTACCAAGAGAAAGGATCCAATAGGTAAGAATATAACAGCTGCATAATCATGAGATGAAGGCCATAGATTTTTCAGCTCTAATGTAAATGGAACTAACCTTTCCTTTATAACTGTTCTGTTCGGATAACGTGTAATCCTGTCTACAAGACCTTGTCTGTTCTGGGTCGCAGTAACAAACAGGAATTTCCAGCCGTTCGTAGCTAACAAGATGCAACAGGGGGAAAAACAGCAAGAATTATGTAATGCTGATTATTTGTTTATTCTGTAATGCTATTATGCCAAGAATCTTGTGATTTCTTTGAAAAAGGCCAGCTCAAAGACAACATTTCAGACGGCGAGCGTGATTTCACCAAGTCCAAGATGTTCCTGGATCAACTTTTACTTCTCTGTTAGCTAGAAGGAACATTCTGCTTAACTTCCCCTATGCTTATGCTTCAAGGTTCCCTTAAAACTTTCAGTGGCAGCTAGGATCGGATTTTTGAATGTCATTACAGGCTTGCTATGTAACAGATTCCAATGATATTTAAGAAACGTCTTCCTTGGTAGAGCTCTGAGAAAATGTTTTACATCAGTGTGTGCGTGTGTGTAATGTTTTGAATTGCTCAGTATAGGGATGGTTAAGGTTGAATTTTTCGTTTGTTTTTTTTTTTTTTTTTTTTTTTGGGGGGGAAGGGGGTGACAAGGGGAAGGCGTTTTTTTTGTATGTTGATCAGTTTGATTTAAAGGTATTTCATGCCGCCTTGACAAAAAGAAAAAAACTGGAACATTCAAATCAACCAATCAGGTTTGAGGGATATACTACACCCTTGATAATCAGCTATCATTTCACACTGATTTTAGGAATACATTTTGGGTAGGGTTATGTTTAGGCGTTGAAGTTATCCAGGTTATCCAGTTGATCCAGGATCAGCTAAAGATGTTGTCTTAGCAAAATCACGTTGGCCGATTTGAGGCAGGTACATTTTTGGTGCACTGAGGGTTGCATATTTAGAAACAAAGTCTGGTGTAAATTGAACATTTAGTGTTTACATGCACAAAAAATTTGCTTTGAATGGTTCCCTCTGTTTGTATTTGCTTTATTGGCACACTGGATTGGTAATGTAAGTGCTTGTCTTGTTCATTCTAGTTGTTTTATTGTTTCAGATTACAGCAGCTGAAAAGCACTTTTCAGACTGACCTGTGTGATAGTCTCGAGTATGAGAAAGAGCTCTTCTCTGTGGAGGTGAGGACCTGAACCTTTTTCGAGTGTAGTAGTTATATTTAGAGTTCAAGCCATTTTAACCTTTGATTGTCTAGAATGGAATTCTTTAATTACATTTTTTTTTGCAGATGTCATTGATAAAGAAGAGCATGAAGTCAGTTCAGGAGCGTTTCTTCAAAGAAATAGTGAGAGCCCAAACAGAACCGATATTTTCTACGCAATTGTGCAGGATTGAATTCAAGTTTGTTTGTCTTTGTAGCACGAGGAAGAGTTGACGAATGTGCGAAGAGGACTGCAATCATTGTTCTTCCCCGATGCATCGAGGTTCTGACCTGAGAAAAAAAATCTACAGTTTGAAAATTACTTGAAGCTATTCCTTAAACCTGTTTGTAAGCTTAGATATTATTAATGTTATGTTCTTTTAAAATATTATTACTCAAAAGGTTGAATATTTGTCCTTCATGCCATTTATTCCAGTCTCCTTGAAACATTGGTTGGCTGTACATAGTTTTAGCACACATCATTGCTGGTGTTTTTTAATTTAAATAATGAATAGTTGTTTAAGGCAAACAAAGTAAATGTGTTTATTTCTAACATCCCACCTTATAAAAAAATCAACTTTAGATGTATGTGTGCAGAAATTAAAAATGGGATAATACATTCTGAAACCTTTTATGGGATTTACACCAGCAAGGGCCTGAATAAGTTAACCTCATGAGTTTAATTGATGGGAGATGTTGAAAAATAAAGACAAAAAAATACTAAAAGTTTTTTTTTAATCATTTTTACTTGCAGTTGAAGGCTCTCAAAGATTAAGATCAGATTAAATGACTTGATGTAGTTTTATTATTTAATCATTGTCCTCTGTCATTAGAAAAGGCAAAATAGAGTTAGAAACTGAGTTTAATAGCTGAGATAGTGAGACAGATTTTCTGCAGTGTTATCTGTTAATACACACACACTATTGTTCAAAAGTGGGGGCAGTATTTTTCTATAGTTCTTAAAAGAAGAAACCACCAAGGATGCATTGATTGATAAAAAGTGAAACAAAAGACAATGTAATTTATCAAAATTTCTTTTTTTAATAAATGCTGTTCTTTTCCGTTCATCAGAGAAAGCGCTTTCAACATTGATAATAAATCATTGATTTCTGAAGGATCGTATGACAAGGAGTAATGATGCTGAAAATGCAGCTTTATTTCACAATATTATTGCTTGTTGAGCTAAATGCAGCCTTGGTGAGCATAAGAGACAGCCCTAAACCTTTGAACTGTCGTGTGTGTGTGTGTGTATATAAAATCAAACTTGAAAGACAACAACTCTGAAGTATTTCCAAAATTGTATTTTGAAGACAAGTAGTGCTTACAAAGTTTTTTTTTTTTTTTTCAAGTGATGACATGAACAACCCTGTTCAAACTGACTTTTGTACAGTAAATATGAAATTCATTTATAGCAGGCTTATTAACCCCTCAAGTATTTTTTTGTTCTTTTTTTTTTTTTTTTTACTTCTTTTTTTTAGAGTGGAGCTGGTTACATGTACACAAACATTTACCCAGAACTGATTCGTCTTTTCTTAGCAGTCACTTGAAATGCAGTCCAGTTATAAAAAACATCAAAAAGTCCTCTGCTGCTCCACTCTGTCAGGCTCAGGTTAAATGTGTCCGCAGACATTCTTCAGGTTTCTCCAGTGGCCGCCCGCGGTGGAGACGCAGCCTCCAGCACTAACCGTACCCGCACACCTCTCGGCCCAGGGCGCTGGAAGAATAAGGGAATCCCATGGTCGAAGCCACGGCTCTGGAAGAGGTACCTCCAGGATTTTAACGAACGCCGCTCTCAGCATTTTCTTCACAGAAGAAAACCCCCTCTTAGGGCCTGTGAAACCTGATCGAGAGGAGAGACATCAACAAAGGTGCCTTTCGCAATCACATCAATCAGTTATTTTTAGTGCATGAGAACCCTAATGGTCACTGATTATGTCAAGAGGAACGAAGCCACTCTGGTCAAGGTGAAACGTTTGTGGTTTTTATATGCAGACGCTCTTGTGTCACTGTCATTTCAGATTTTGTGAATCTAAAAATAGCGCATGCGCGGACTGACCTCGTTAGGTGTTTGCTTGAAGCGTGGACCTCCATCTCGGTGCTTTTGAACTCGTTCAGCTCTTTACGGATGGCCGCCTGTGGAATCGCAAATAAAAGCCACTTAAATGCATCCTCAAGTGACATGTGCACTCTGTAATGAGTCTGCCGAGTCATGTGGGGAGAGCACGCAGACTACTGTCACAAATTAGAGTGCTTTTTAGTTGCTTCACAGATATATTGGGTTTAGAAACCTTCAGAGGATCACCGGGAATCAAGCCCTTTTGCCTGTGTGTCCTCTTATTGAATTAAAGACTGACCTTAGATTTGCTGAGGTCTCGTACCTTGTCAGCCGCAGACAGTCTTGTCCAGGGTTTGTCAGCTCTCCTGTCGTAGTCCTGGGCTTTGGCCACCTCCACGTAGTCACTGAAGCGGATCAGAATCTTTCTTTCTCTTAGCTCATCGACTGTCGGCCTCTGGTTGAGCTGTGACAGGAACAAATTGATGATGTTGTTAGTGGGGCTGTAAAGGTTATGAGATACAGGTGTAATGTTGAAATGAATGCATTTTAATTTTATGTTTATCTTTATATCACACTGCTATTTTTAGGTAAACAGCTAATTTTGTCGGTAATGTAGACAAGCCAAAAGTAAACATGAAATTATATATATATATTATTTTTGTTGCTGCTGTTATTATCATCGGCAACTAATAATAACAACAACATTATGTAAAATTTGGTTTGTAATTAATTGCACACTGGGAAGAAAAACTATGACTATGATAAAGTGCTCTTTATTTTCCCATAGAATAATGTACTGCATATGGTAAGTAATGATTAATGCAAGGTGTATTAATAACATTTAAATAATATGATTAATTGTACACTGAAGAATTTGTCCAAAAACTGATTTTAAAGGTAATAATAAATATTGATCATCAATCAGCATTGCAGACATGCTGTTGCATCTCCCAAGCACTGAGATACCGCTCTCATTTCTGACATTTATGTCTCATCTTTTAATTGAGTACTTTGAGGTTCAGCAACAGCATTAGTCCATTAAATTGCTTTTGAAAAACGCTGCTTGTCTTTGAACAGTGTGCCTTTATTTAGCTCAAGTATTCAGTGTTTAATAATAATAATATTATTAGTAATATTGGCAGCAGCAAGTCAAAATAATAATTTAATTATTGCATAATTTTTACAGACCAACAGCTTCCTTTCCATTATTTATACACATAAATCAGAAAAGTGAAAGGAACCTGAAGAGAGCTGGTGTACCTTTCTGTTCAGTCTCTGTTTGATCTCTCTTCTTTCCTCCTGCTCCGTCTGATCGTTCCTCTCTGAAAGAGCCAGAGAGAGACTCAGTGAGCATCAGTGCAGTGCATTATATCGGACACATTACACTAGAAACTTAATTCATAAAAACTTTCATTTAAGTGCTGATTAAAGATGGGTGCTGATGCTACACTAAAGATTTGATGCTGTTCAGTGCTTTGACACAAAAGCTCTATATAAAGGTGATTAATGGATTGCTGATATTAAAAAAAAAACTAGCATTTTCACTATATACACACACAAATATAAATGTTATTACAATTAAGTAGCAATAGTGATATTACTGTGCAGTATCAAACAATATTAGAAATGACTTCATATTTTAATATAAAGATTTATTTATTTATATATTAATAGTATTACTTTGTCATATTTTTTGTAAATCTAATATAATATGATATATCAATATTTTTAAATATAAAAAAGAATACTATTCGTATTTTATTATTATTGATGCAGCTTCATGTAATGCAAAAAAAAATCAATAAAATATATTTGTAATATTATTATTACAATGAAGTAGCAATAGTTTATTATTACTTGTTCTTAATATTTATTATTATGGTCACAGTATTCTTCTTCACAAATAACAATTGTTGATACATGTATACATACATACTTTCATTATTTGCATTTCCTAATACTCACGTTTCAGAATATTTCTGCACTCCAGCTCTTCAACGGCCGGCCGTTGACTGAGTCTCCTGCGGAGAAAGACGAGAATAATGTTTTGAACCATGCTGTCCCGCGCTGAATTGGCTTAGTGAGCTCCAGAGCTGAGGGAGATTCTGAGGGACGCTCAAAGTCTCCCCATCCTTTGTGTTCAGCCTGGCAGCTATTACTACGCATCTGGATGCAAAACGCACCTTCCCTAAATAAAACACCAACTAAACGCGGCACTGATGAGATTTAAATGAGCGATAAAGTGCGCTCGCTCGGTGAATGAACTCGTGCTGCTTGTTGTGTTTTTTTTTTTTTTAACAGGCAGGCGCGCGCTGAGTGAGCGCTGCTCCACGCGCTCTTTGTCATGCGCTCTGTCTCTCGCCTTTGTAGTAGCGAGTCTTTTTATTGTTTAAGAATCACTTATTTGAATATAATATGATGGCAAATGACATTTATAAAGTATAGATGCCTATGCCTTAATAAATTGTATTAAGATGTAACTTATTTCTTTATATTATTTATTATATA
>JAUMHG010000072.1:4864886-4881324 GCA_032359395.1 Enteromius anoplus | reverse complement strand
ATTATCGAAATCAGCCAAGTTGCTCGTAAAAAAATCTGTATCGGAATCATCCATGAAAAATCTTTATCATGCATCACTAATTTTTTTGTGTGCATTTGTATGGATGTGTAGAATGTGTTGCTGTGCCTAAAGTAAATATAATGTATCAACACAGTGTCTTCTTTCTCCTCAAATTCTTATCGGAATCACATCTTTGTGATCCTATATTTCAGCAAATTGTGTTTGTCACTGTGTCCTAAGCAAAGCTCTGTTAAAAGCCTAAATGAACCTGGACAGAATCAGCATTTCTTCTAAAAAGGCTGTCCTTAAAACGTAACAAATACCACAGCTGATTGCATAAGACTTATCCTGACAAGATTTGTAATTGCACGAGGCACTGCAGGCCTTCCTCGGTTGTTTTTCCCCTTACACGTGTTTGTAAATATCAGACACTACATTGTTTCTATCAGAAGGCTGAAGTAGTACATGTCGCAGTTTATGTTTGAGGTCAAGAGCTGAAATGCTGTTCTGAAAAAGTATATATATGCATTAAAAAGCATACTCGCACCAAAAAAATTTAACACAAAACCGGACAGCACAACACAGCAAAACAAACAATGGAAAGCAAAACCAAACAAAAACACAGCAAAACAAATCAAAGAATGCAAAGCAAAAACAAAAAACAAATGAATAGCTAAACCAAACAACACAACAAAGCAAAACAAAAGAATCCAAAGCAAAATCAAACTACAAGAAACACAAGTAAACACAGCAAAGCAAAAAAAAAAAAAACGAATCAAAATAAAAAGTAAAACACAAAACAACCAACCAAAGCAAAGCAAAATACAACAGAGCTAAACAAAACACAACACGACCAAGCACAGCAAAACAAAATACAAAAGCAAAAATAAAAGAAAGCAAAACAATTTTAAACAAAACCAAACAACTCCGCAAAATCAAACAAAACAAACAATGCAAAGCCAAATCCTACAAGAAACACAAGCAAACACAGCAAAGCAAAAATAAATAAAACAAAACTAATCAAAGTAAAAAGCAAACCACAACACAATCAACCAAAGCAAAACAAAAGCAACATCAAAGCAATAACCTTTGCAAAACAACAACATTGTTGCAACCTATAGATGTCTCTCCGCCATAAATACGAACAGTGCACCATGTACTGAACTGAACCCCTGAAGTCAAAGACAGGTAATGCAATCAAAAATAACTGAATGAAAGCTGTAGTGGATTTATTCACAGATTAACTCCAATCCTCAATCAACTGTAATCCCCAGTTTCTGCTATGTACCTTACATGAGATTAAAAGGCAAAGTACACATACTTCCTTTGCATGAAATCTGTTTTCATAATCTGCTTCACAAGTTCACTTGTACATATAACCCTTAGGTGATACAGGTAAACAAATTTGTTGTCCTTAACTGAGGACACTGGGCATATGACTCGACTCGAGCGCTACGCTTCCCTGTGTAATTAATGGATAAAAATTAATAGCTAAATAAATATTTGAATTAAGGCTGACAGTTGAATGAAATAGCTTTGTTTGGCAAAAAAAAGTATTCAACTGGCTCCTAAAGCTGAGCTTTTCATGTATTTTCAAAAACGTCCTAAAGAGGGCAGTGTAATATTTGATAAACCTACATTCACAGTACAGTTGAGATGTATTTATGACTTACTTGGCAAGCTTCATTTCAATCTGTTGACGGATCTCCTGTCTCTCCTGGTCACTTCGTGTAGGAAAAATATTCCTGTCCTCCAGCTCCTGTTTACTGGGACGATTCCGAAGCTTCACAGCCAGCAGCTCCTTCCTCATCCTCCTTGGCAATGTGCCTGCACACGTTTCCAATATCATTTATAATTCACTGACAGAACAACCTAAAGTACTCCAGACAGAAATGACAAACGATAGATCTCTCTGGGCGAATTTTAGCTGATCTTCTAGCTGTAGCAAATCATCGCATTATCTAATGACAGCTTAGGTGTAAAACCTTACAAGTATTAAAAGTTGTGCAGTAAACCTACCAGAAATGACAGAGTCGTTCCAGCTGTCAACGTCGTAGATGATTCCTGAAGCGTCGGTGAAGCAGTGGTCCTGTCGAACATTTTCCTTGTTTTCCTCTGCTTCCTTTCTGCTCTCACCATCTCCACTTGACTCTCGTATAATGCTAAAGAAAGAAAAAAAAGACACGCTGTGATGTGATGTGATGCATGTCATTCTTGCGAAAAAAGGCAGAATTGTGAGATCTCGCATTTGCAAGACAAAGAAAAGTCAAGATTGTATGATGTAAACTTGCAATTTTTTCTTCTATCATGCAATTCTGACTTTTTTCACGTAAGTGCGACTTTATATCTTGCAATTCTGACTTTATATCTTGCAATTGCAAAAATATAAGAAATATATCTAAATATAAAAAAGTCCAGTTTGAATCACGCGATTCTGCAAAATAGGTCGCAACAGTCGCAATCAGCTTAAAATCGCGGAAACTGGCATCTATAAATACAGTTAGTAATTACAGAAAATACTTCTTAGATTTAAAAAAAATAAAAACCTTTCTAAAAATACTCCCTTACCTCTCCTGCCTGAGCTTTGTCGCCAGTGCTCGGTGCAGTTCTTCTATTATACAGCTAGGGGGCAATGGCGGGTGTATGCTACCTATATGCGGCGACCCCACAGGATTAGTAAATGGACCTCTTAAAACCACAGGACTGGGGCCGTCAGGGACTCTAGGCAGTTCTTTTTGGAGAAAAGAGTTTAAATGAGGCACTGATGCGATGACGACTTTACCTTGGTCTGCGGAAACAAGAACATGCATTTATACGCAGCAAAATTAACTAATGATTTGATTTAATTATGTAAAAATGAGCATACCTTCCTCCGTGCTTAGATGAGAAGCGAGATTGCCATGGCCACTTGGAGGAGACTGTTCCTGCAGTTCATCATCCTCATCTTCATCTCGGTCTTCTTCATCTTCCTCAACATCTTCATTCTCATTTACAGAAGGAACCACCTCCTCGTACTCCTCCTCTTCCTCATTTGAATTTGGCTCTTCCGTTGGCTCATTGTCCAGCACAGAATCTACCACTGATAGGAAACAAAAAAATCAGTGATGCTGTTTATTTTAATCAAAGGATTATATTTGCAAAAAAAACTAACGAATGTTTCCAGGCGGGATTCCTGACCATTCCTCTTTAAGTCTATTAGTCAGTCCTGGTTAAAATGGTAAAGAGCGCTCACTGGTAGGGAGATTGTTTTGCTCTGAGCTGAGGTACTCCATGCTACTGATGCTGAGAATGGGCCCCTGAGAGCCAGGCAGCCGGATCTCAGCATCGGAGATGCCCTGGATGGGAGAACTGGGGTCTGGAGAGTGAAGTCCACAGGCCAAGGCCACATCTGCACACAGAGGAACAATGCATTGCTCAACTCATAAACATTCATCAACGTAAGTAGTTACGCAACATATATGTACGCACGACTGGTTTTCTTCACACACTCGTAGCTCCATCTGTGCCATCTTCCGGATGACATGATTTGGGTAGGTGTTTGTGACTTGGTCATTTAGGGATGTTAGAAAGTGAACAGTTATACATTCTGCAGATTGTAAACCTCTGCCTCCTGGTTTGTGGTTGTTAACTCCAAATGATCTCTGATAAAATGCCTGGGGTTTATGTATGGCTGCAGTTTTGTTTTTTGTTTTTTTCAAAAAAAAACAAAATGTCAAAGATGCATTATTAAATAAAACAAAAATGTATTCTGATTAATTTATTTGCATTTTGGATTGGTGGATTTGAACCTAAATCTAACCGAGTTTCAGAACTATATCCTGATCGTTATCTTAATAGTTATCATCCTTGTGAACAAGCCTTAAATGACGAGCTGGCACTTTGAAAGAAAGAAATTAAGCAGTGAAAAGACACTCCAAAAATGTCACAGGGTTGACTTTGCTTGCTTACTCCCAATCTTAACACTATCAGTTGTCTAGCATTTCTCCCTCATTCTCTGCATGCATCTACTATAATTTGTGTATCACTTCCTGGGCTAACCTCGACTGGATGATGATGATATTGTCTCATTATGTAACTAAACTGTTTCTAAAGCTGTCTGCTATCAGTTCACTCATTTCACGCTTGATTAACAGAACTCTTGCCTCTGGCACTGTTCCATTAGAACTAAAAACTGCTGCTGACACCCTAATTCTCAGGAAACTGACTAGGTCCCTCTGTGTTAAATAATTATAGTCCTATCACAAACCTCTGCTGAACAGAGCTGTTGCCTCTCAACTACCACACCAAGTGCCTTACATTCTGTACAAGCCTTTCCAGGCAGAATATTGTCCTTTATATACAGCAGCAGACACAGCTCTCTGCGGGGCCATAATTAACCTCCTCTTTTCTGCTGAATCAGGGGTGCCTAATATTCAACTCCTTCTGGACCTCAAATCTTTATTGGATTCTGTCATTTAGATGTTGGCGTCACTGACACTGGAAACTCTCCTCTGGTTTGGTTCTTCAATGACAAACAGAAGTTTCTCCATCCTCCAGCACTCCTGTTATCTGAGGTGTACCCCAGGGTTCTGTTTTAGGTCCTCTTTCTTTTAGCCCAAACTAAGTTAATGTCTCTATAGATATTAGTTAAGGGTGCACTGATATTAAACATCTGACCAATATAGATAAGCCAAGAATTGTTTTCAGGTTATTGATATTGAGATTCAATACTTTATTGTCTCTATAAATTCAGATTAAAATGTTAATTTTAAACACCACAATATTTCCCTGTATATAAACCTCTGTCGATTGTCTTTGTTATGCATTTTTTATTGCCTTTGATTAACAAGGTACTTTTAAATTATTCAAAAGATTCAAATAAAATGACAACAAACACTAGCTTGTCTTACCTGTAGAGCTCTGCTTCAGCTTCTCATTTTTCTTTTTCCTCCATTTCCACGGCCTGAAAATACGCCCCAGCGTGGCCAGCTTGCTGTGGCGCCGGATGGGAGGGGTGTGGACTCCACTCACCAAGCAGCTGGAGCGCAGCACCTCCTGCTGCTCCATCACATCTGTAACACACAGGAACTATCAGCATCTAGCAGTGACATCCAATAGTGCGACAGATGATTCCGAACATTTATACAGAGACTCACGGTAGGTCTATGAGACCGCAACTGGCTACTTCATTTAGAAAAGCACCTAATCTGATTGGGGCCATGTTTCAGTGGATTTATTTGTCTAAAGCCCATTCTGCTCACTTAAAACCACAGAGCAGATTATAAAACAGACAGTGACACACTAATCAACCTATGGAGAAAGTCAGATTAACTTTAAAGACCCCACTGAAACAAATTTGAATGTTTTTTAATTTTTAGAAGTTCTTTAAATACTTGTTTATAGAATTGTATTTTATTGGGAACACCTTTGTATATAGACCAGTTCCCACTTTTAACTAGTTGCTTATTAACATGCCTATTATTAACATATCAGAAATTATAATACTTTGCATGACCTTATTCTAAATCCCTAATCCTACCCAATAAGTAAGCCTTACAACTACAGTACCCAACCAACTATTAATAAGCAGCAAATAAGGAGTTTATTAAGGCAAAAGGTAATGATTTGTTAATAGCGAGAATTAGTGTGACCATTTTATTTTATATTTATCGTACATTATTGGCGGTTCATTGAATGCCGACACAACTGTGTGTTGTCACATGATCAGCTCAGGATTTATGAGCTTCCTACAATTTTCGAAGCATTTTAAATACTTAAGAATTCCTTTTTTTTTTTTTTTTGACACTTTCTGCTGCCTGTCGTCACAGGATCGTGGGTTGCGTTTTTTTTTTTTTTTTATGGGTTCAATGTGCAGATCAGTTTTTATTTGTATTACAACATTAGGAAAACTTATATATGTAATTATAAAGCTTGACATTATTTTTAATATTAAAGGGTTAGTTCACCCCAAAATGAAAATTCTGTCATTAATTGTCCTTAAAAGACTTGTTTATCTTCGGAACACAAATTAAGATCTTTTTGATGAAATCAGAGCCATCTGATCCTCCATAGACAGCAATACACCTGAAATGATCCCAGATTCAGAAACATAGTAAAAACCTAAAAAATTAAATAATTTCCTACTCATATGAAGACGTCATAAAGCACGCACCTCTTAGAGTCTTTTAATTATTTTCCCATGCAAATTTTCTATTATAGGAAATAATATAGACATTTTATATATTATATATATTTTTGAGCTAAGGCAGATGCTATCCCAAACTTCAAACGTCATGAACACACACAACCATGCAGCTGAGAAGAAGTCACATACAAAGCCTCTACAACACCCACAGCAGCATCATATCCTTCAGCAGGCTAGACCTAATCCTTTTAAATATTCACATGCAGGAAAAGCTCCATTCATAGAGCAAATGAGTCAACGCTCTGCGAAACACTCTGTTACTGAAATAGTGTAGTGTGGGCAGGGGCAACGAGAGAGTGCCGTCACAAACCCCGAGGCGTCGCACCACGTCTTTCTGATCATTGACCATACAAGAAAAGAAACGGGTCAATCGACTGAGCGTCACTGCCCAAGTAACCAGCTGTATATGGAATCCAGGTCAAGCCTAAAAACCGTGTGGCACGGCGAGTCAGCAAAGCCTAGCTGTTACTATGGTTACTGCTCCTCCAGATGCAGCGGCAGCAGAGCAAAGCCCCCTCGGAGGCAGAATCTGAGCGCCGTATGAGGGGCTGCCACTGTCTTACGAAAGGGAGGATGGGGAAACGGGCAGGGGAGGGGGGAACGGGGGTCTGTTGCTAGACGGAAGCGCTTGCAGAAGACCTCCAGCAGCCAATCAGGGCCCAGCCTTTCATAACATATAATATCAAGCACACTAGCCCTTTCTTCAATGCAGGGAGGTGCGTTACAAGAGGCTGGTGTCACGCCAGACAATCAGCAAAAATGGAAAACGGAATAATTTATAGAAGCTAATATTAACATATCGTTGGGTGCAGTAACAGCGGATGTTGATCGGTTACGCCAGTTATTTGGAGCACGCTTATGAAAGCAGGAGAGTAGTAAATATATCTGACAATATTTGAATGAATATCTGTACCATTATTCATGAAGTAAGCTGCAGAAAAGCAAACCACAGCGTTTTATGAGCAGAGGGCCAGTCAGCACATAGGCCTGCATGCTGGCTGTGAGCCAGAGATGCCCACATTACCCATATCTCAAGAACACCTGACAAATTCCTGCCAAAAAAACTGATATAAGGCTCCCGTTGACTGAATGAACATATATACCTTGCATATAATTGGATAGACCGTACAATACAGTACAGAGCAGAACACACCCGCTTTTATAGTAACCGTAATGTGAACAGTGCTGAATATATAACATAAAAAACCTGTAAGAACATTTAACTAGTGGCCAAGGCAACATTTCTCATTTTTGTTTAGAACTATAATTAAAAAACTAAAACCAAAAATAGTAATAATGTAAATAGAAAACTAAAATGATATATTTTGGGAACACAAACTATTCACAATGACACAAAAAAAAACACACACACAGAGGGAAAAAATAATTATAATAAAGAAAGATGTAAACGAAAACTATAATAGGACATCAGCAAACACTGGTGTGTATATTTTTAAGACTTTAGTGTTGAAGCAGTCTTAGATCCAGGCTCTACTATTGCAGAAGAATGCATCTCGGTACATGAAAGATGATAGTAAAGAAATAAAAGGGAGATCATGTTAAGTAATCCTGCCTGGTTTGATTTGGGCTGCTTTGGAAGTTCAAATCCTTTTTAGTTTATCTCTGTCACAGCTTATTACAAAACACTTCAAAACATGGTTTAAAAGAGGTGGAGATCTGTTTGATTAACAAACCCAGACAACAAAGAGACAGAGAGACACTACAAACCCCTTTTTAACACTGCAGACTGGCAAGCACCGCTTATAGCTTTGTCAGCAGATCTACACTGCTTTGGTCTGCGGACCCCTTTACTGACATTAATAAGTGCTTACGATCAACTTGTTTGATTCCTATTCATTTTCACTAGTATTTTGAAGTACGCAAAAAGCGTTCTACATCTACAGCACGTTTTATAATACCTAAAAGTCAAACAGTTGAAGACTCATGTCTGTCAGAAACTTAGGATGGTTGTCAGTTGGAATATTAGAACTAAAAACATCTATACAACACACTTTATGGGCTTCAGTCACTTCATTGAATACTAAGAATTAAATAATTATTGCTTTACAATCTATCTGTTTCACCACTGTCTGTCTAAATGAAACATGCACAATACACGTTAGTATGAAAATCCACATTACCGGATATCGCTTTCCGAGAAGAAAGAAAAAAACGGCTTTAAAATATACATCTCCAGCTCAGGAGGAGCACTCAGGAAAATATAAACCCTTTATATCAAACTAACTATTTCAAGTTGAAATTCAGTTTTAACCTCTACACTCAGATGTGATGGATGCCTTATTAAATAAAGCTCTTTGGCATTGGGAGAGGTTTTAAGTAGCGTATGTAAATGAAATGGAGTTGCTTACGGCCTGTCCTCTGAGGCTTGTTTTGGAGACGCTGACCATATAAACAGGCAGCGGGCAAAACCCATTTGTCTGCAGTAGCGAGATACTAAGAGCTTGTTATTGTAATGTCACCCCAGAGATGAAAGTGAGAGATTGAGAATATTATTCAATTCATCAATGACTGGAGACTAAAGATCCAATCATGGCAGACACATGAACGTGGGGGGGCTATATAAGTTGTGCTGTTTAGGGCTGATCTGAGACCAGATTTGTGAATACAAAAATATTCTGTTGCATAAAGAGGCCCTATACAAATATGCTCTTGTTCTTTAATTATAAGCCATTTTCTATTGTTCGTGCTAAACTTTAGAAAATGGTAAAAAAAAAAAAAAAAACAGCGAGAATGCTACGGGGAAAAAAACAGTTAAATGGTTAACAGTAAATTACTGTAAGATTTACAGGGGGAAAATGTAAAATGACATTCCCAGAATTCCCTGCATTGCATTTCAAATTTAGTTTGAATTAGATTTTTTTTTTTTTTTTTTTTTTTTAAATAACTCTATTCTAACTATTTTCTTATCAGTTTATTTTTAAGGGTTTTGTGTTACATGCACTGTTTATTGCATATTTGAGTTTGAGTTGAGTCTCACCATGATGGTGTTTAAGGTTTGTGTGAATGACTCTGAGCACCTTCTACATATGATATTATTTAAAAACGGATGGACTTTGGTGCATCATGTACCTCTCTCATCACCACCTCTGTTTGATGCTTATTAGTGTGTTGCAAAGATACATAACAGATATCAGTACTTTAATTAGCTGGTCTAATAACATTATATCAGACAATGTAATTATGGTATTTAACTGTAAATTGTCAGTGTTTAACTAAAACATTGTCAGCGATTTTTACGATCACATTCCGGAAACCACAGCTGCCAGCTTTTTACTGGAGATTTTACAGAGTATTTTTTTACAGTGTACTGTTGAATATTTGGGTCATTACAACGTTATTTTGCTCACCGAAGTTGCATTTATTCGATCAAATTGCAGTTAAAACAGTAATACTGTAATGTGACTGTTTTCTGTTTTAAAATGCATTTGTTCCTGTGATCAAAGCAGAATTTATAGCATGATCCTTCTTAAATCATTCTAATTTACTGCTTAAGAAACATTTCCTATTATGTTCAGTGTTAAAAACTGCTGTGCCACTTAGTATATTTTTGCTGAATATGACAACAGCGTTTATTAAAATGTGGTCAGTCTTTTGGTCATTTTGATGCGTCCTTGATGAATAAAAGTATTACTTCCCTACAATCTTACTGCCTCCAAGCTTTTGAACAATACTTTTGTTTTTTGGGGGTTTTTTTATTCATATGCACTCAAAATGAAAATAGCTCAACTGTTACTCTACAATCAAAGTGGTGCAGAGATTCAGATAATTGGGTATAAAATAAAATATTGCATGTACTGCATATTCCGTAGAACAAATTATATTATATTATGTTAGAAAAAAAGAAGAAATCAAAATTATTGCATAAACAACACAGGGAGGAAGCGGTAGAGAAGGTACATTTCAGTCGGTTCTGCTTTTAACAGATCAAAGAGAAAGAAAAACATCATTTATAATGGTTCAAATAGTCGGTCAGAGAGACGCACAGAGTAAAATAATATGCTTTTGATCAACCAAACAGACCAATAAATGCATTTAAGACTCAGAAAGAATCTGACATTATAAAAGATGTTTGTGTACATTTTCTTAAATGACAGACTAACACATATTAGTCTATATAATCCAAATGAAAATGCAAGCAGTCAGTTTTCAGAAATCATAAGAGCAGGTAGTTTAGTGTGAGAAATGAACAGTTCCTGTCCTCCAACAAAAGAAACCCCATAGTATACCCCCTGGCTCAACAACTGTGCAGCCATCTGTCAGAAGACAACTGCCTGCGGTGTAGCCTCCTCAAGATGCTATAAGTGGAACAGACTAAATAACAAGTCTCTGACGTGGCTTAAAGGGACTCGAGACAACTCCAAGCTTGGGCAGTGTTACCTAGGAAAAGCAACGGTAGCTTCTGACATCTAGTGACTTCTAGGGTTGACACTGACTTACGAGACCAAGCGGTGATGATGCAGTCTCCATGTTGAGACGAGTCACAAAAAAAGAAAGCATTCATTTTTCTTTTTTTCCCCACTCTAATTCATGTCCACCAAAAATTCAAATTATGTCGTCACTTACTCAACCTCATGTCATTCCAGAACATTTGAACGGTTTTTAACCATTTAATCAACAACACTGGCCCTCATTGGAGACATTCTACCCATTAGAAATAAACTCCTATGAGTTTGTAATGAAGTGAGAGCAAGTAAACAATGACAGAATCATCCTTTTTGTCCATTAAATGTTCTTTTCTTCGTTTCCACAATTTCTAAAGAAGTCAATAGCGATGGGTCATGATTTATGTGTCACGGGTCACCCAGCTCACCGTGGCTTATATCACTGAATGTTTGATGAAGTCTTACTTGGAAACTCCATAAGCCTCAAGCAAGCCTTTACAACATCAGACAGGTTAATGTTTTGAGAATTTCCATTTATATTCATATAATGACCTTTGGTGCCCACAATCATGATCAACTTATCAAGAAATTCTTTCATCTGTAAAATTCAGTTTTTCCAGATGATTTTCCGCTACAGTCAGGTATGCATTTGGATAATATATTGTGCAAAATTACTGTTTCCCAAGTTCCTTAAAAACTGCAGTGCACCAAACTAAAATGTACTGAACTGAGTGACAGCGGAGCAGGTCCGAGCTGGTGTGAATGTGTGGTATTTGCATATTTCTGGGCCCGTGTGTATGCTAAAAGCTATAGTTCAGAGATAGTTCAGCCAAAAATGAAAATTCTGTCATTAACTACTCACTCTTGTGTTGTTCCAAACCCATAAGACCTTCGTTCATCTTCAGAACACAACTGATAACATTTTAACCCTGCGTAGACAGTAACGCAACTGACACTTTCAAGACTCAAAAAGTTGGTAAAGGCATCATTAAAATAGTCCATGTTACTTCAGTGCGTCAACTTTATGAAGAAATTATTGAATAAAGAGGTCATTTTTGTTTTCTTATAAAAATGATTCTCATAATGATGTCACATGGACTATTTTAACAATGTCTTTAGCACCTTTCTAGGCTTTGAACATGTCAGTTATATTGCTGTCCAGGGAGGATTAGCTCTCAGATCTTAATTTGTGTTCTAAAGATAAACAAAGGTCTTAAAGGTTTGTGGAATTAATGTCAGAATTCAATTTTTGCATGCACTATCCCTTTAATTCTCTTTTCCTGTTTCGCATTTGTAACTGAAATCAACTGGTTTGTGTCTCATACCAAACATAGTTCTATTTATAAACATAACTAATGAAGACACTGCACGGCAAACACAGATAAAACTCAGATTCACTTGATTCATGTTTTGCATGTATTACAACCAAACCTTTGCATCTTGGTGACTCGCTATCTTAATATTAGCACAGAAACCCAGAAGCCAAAGACATCAGCTAGCTGCGAGAGAGAAGCAACGGCTCTCTGTGCTACACAGTCATTGTTGGGCCTCAGTGAGCGCAGTATCTGAGGCAGTAATCTGTCCCATGTCGCTCTCTATGGTGCTGAAGCCCTGCTTACCCTGCCACTCAAAACCAGCCCACATTACCCACAATGCACAACTAGCTCCCGCAGCGCATACAGCTTTCAATGGAAAAGCTGTAAGACGGTCATATACGCTAAACATGATTACATACGTCAAGCTAATCACAGAATGACACATGCATTACAAACATGTCTCAAAAAGCACTTCGTAGGCGTTTGATGGTTCAGAATAGAAATATGCCTTAATGTTCGCTGTGAGTATTGCCAAAGAGTGTATTTGCTCTTTAGAGATCCTCATTGACTCTCTGGTGAGTCACTTGAAGTCATTTCCATCCTTCTGTGTCTCTTCATTGTTTTTGCTTTTTTCTCACCTCCCCTCCCCCGTTTCCCCCTTCGCTCACACCCACTCAGTCTCTCTCTTTCTCTATCCTTCCCCTGACTCCGTCCTCTTGCCTTTAAACTGCTTTACAGTCATGGTTTCACTTACCGTTCGACACAAACAGACACTTAGGTAACTTCGTCTCATCGGGCAGCGCTGAAATTCATTGAATCTCGGACAGCACAATAAACTCAGGTTCAGCTGAGCTACGCCATCCATCCAGCTTACGAATGAGAAATGAGCTTATGAAATATTTTAGATGGTTCAGGCATGCCGAGAGTGAGACCTGCTCTTTCCAGCATTGCATTCAATATTAACTAGATTTCCTCGCTCAATGGCTCAGCAAAAGTAGGGAGCCAAGATCCTCAGATCTGTTGACCGTGCAGAACTGTGATTACAGTTTGATCCCATATTATTCAGTCTAATGGCCTCCAATGGGAAAGACGGATCACTTTTTCATTCCAAATTTTGGAGCAGATAACGTTTTTGATGGATACTGTAGGGAAAAAATGACAGTAAAATATTTTTATTGTTGTTTTCTAACTGAATACGTAAGATGTCATTTATTTCTGTGAGGCAAAGCTGTATTTTTAGCATCATTACTCCTTCATAAACCAGTATAATATGCTGATTTGCTTCTCAAGAAACATTTCTTCTTATTATTAATATTATTATCATGCTGCTTCATATTTCTGTGCAAACTATTAAACAGATTGTTTCTGGATTCTAAAACATTATGGATTTATTTATTGTCACTTTTTATCAATTTTATGCATCGTTGCTCAATAAATGTTTTACATATGTACAAATATGATCATAAAACATTTGAGACCATTTTTTATATATAATTTTGCAGTTGGGATTTTTTTTTTAGTATTTATTTATTTATTAATTTCCCAAATCATTATTTATTTAATATTATGTGACAAACTTGATTGTAAATTGAAATTTTTATTTTTATTTTTATTTTTTTACATTTTATTTAGTATTTTTGTTGTTGCTACTGTTTTATTAGAAACAAATTAGACAAAGTAAATACTTAAATGGTATATAAATGTGAAGCCTTAAATATATATATATTTTTTTTTATCCTGTTGTTGTTAATGTACTCTCCGTCATCCTGGAAAATGTTAATACTCTTGAGAATCAATCAGTGAAGCTACTGTCTAATTTAAAAGCTGCATTACTCAAACAGTATGTACTGAACGTCACCAGTTTTCTACAAACTCAGTTCTGAATCCTCCCTTTCTCTTTCACTGTCACACATACAAGCTCAAAAATACTAAACGTTTTGCCCGAGATATATACACAACTGAAAAGACAGCCTGTCATGTGCCTTATCTACTCTGTGTTGTATCTCTGGGGAGGTCGCTGAGCTTGTTGTTGTGTTCAGTTTTCACGCCTGAGGAGAGCTGGGAGCCTCTGAACTGTGCTTGACAAGGTCAGGTCTTGTCTCCTCTTATACACTATGCAGTGCATATACCTTAGTCTGCATTAAGGAAAGACAATCCCAAGCTGGAACGATACCTAAGGATTTTTACAGGCAGGAGCCACTGGCATATGCATGAGAGAAATATAGCAATGTTGTTATTACTTATTAGCATCTTTACAGTGGTTAGAACCATTGCTGGTCATACTTAGGGTTAGGGATTCAAAGTCCTGATCTTCAGCACATAACAGTCTCACACATTTCAGCAACTGCCACCTCATTATGTGGTTTGTTGTGGAAAGGTGTGATATTATTTTTTCACATACTTGCACTGAAGGTGGCACCCAAACCAACAGACCAGAATATCATGAAGCGGTTGTTTTTTAGGTTTCCAGCAAGCCACAATCCAGAACACCCTAGCAACACCCTGGCAACCACTAAATTTGCACAATCACAAACAAGAATTATTTTCACAAACTGGAAACATCTAGTTTTATCTCATTCTTTGATCAGTACATCCAAGATTTAGTGTTTTGTATTTTAAATAATAAATATTTAATATTGTGCTCTAACTGTTTGTATGCACATATTTATTGATTATATATAAATACACACATGCATGTATATATTTAAGAAAAAAAGATTTCGTATATTAAATGTATTTATGTATAAAATATACATTTTATATGTAAAATAAATTATAAATATATATTTATGTATATATACACACGTAAATACATTAAAATATTTTCATAATATGTACTGTATATGTGTGTGTATTTATATATATATACACAATAAATATACACAGTACACACATATATTACATAAATAAAAACTTATTTTTAACTTATTATTTATATTATATATATTTATTTATTTCCTCTAATAACTCTTCATGTTATCAGTATTTGTCAACATTTTTTTCTTTGCATACAATTATGAGAAGAGACCATGATGCAATTGTTAAATGGTAAAAATATAATATAATATGTTGTCTAACACAATATTGTATAATACAAACACACACTGCATAAGAACACATGATTATTGCAGGGTTTTCATTGCAAAACAACACAAAAATTGTTGCTGTTATAAATATTGCTGCAAGTTGCAGTAATATTAAAAATAGAAAATCTGATCAAATCCTGGTGCTAAACTCCTAATCACATTACATGTATTTCTGTGCTGATCTACAGCATGATGCTGCCTATCAAGAAACGGTGCACTGCCTAGATATAATATATAACACAACTATTAATGTCTTGTGAGGATACCAGACAAGTCAAATACATACAAGCAGTCAGGATCAAGGTCTGTCAGGTTAAACTCTGAGCTTGTGTTTGCCTTGTACCTTCTACGTTTCATCTAATATTCAGCAGAACTTCATACTGAGAGCCCTTACTCTTAAAAGACAACTGCTCATATCGAGAATGACAGCAGCACAAATGAAAGCAGCCTTAGTGAAACACTGATCCTGCCTTTCAAACCAAACACAGGAGAATTCCACCATCTTCTTTAGAACCCAATCACAGTCTGTCTAAAACAATGCTGTTTTATGCAAATCCAAAGAGAAGGGAAAGATGTCTTTCTGGGACCTTTTGTTCAGATGCTACACACACCCTGCCGAAGAAACGCTGGCACCAGCAGCACGAGAGAAGCTGATGAGTCATAGCCAAAGGCCTTTGCACCAACCCCAATGTAAGGTTATGTGTTATTTACAAGAAACTTTCAAATATGATTACATAAGTAAAGGATGATTTCTCTTATTTCAAATATTTGTGAACAAAAACTGAAAAAGATCTTAGTTAAAGGCATATAAAGTGTCTTGAACACCCCAAAACGTTCATTAATCTTATTTACAAAGTACAAACGTGCTTCATTTTCATCCCATTTTTCTGGGGCACGAGGTCCACCAAACTGTGAAGACACTTTTAATGTGAAAAGAGGTGTGAAGTGAGCAGGGCATGCGGTGCATCATCCAATCTAAATTTAAGACTCGTTTAATGAACTTGTTGATAATCTTACGGGTCGATGACTGACTTGAATTTACTGAAACCAATCAGATATCAAGATGTCTCTCGGTCTTCCTGCTCAACCTTTGAAGCATTTCTTTTACTATCGGGCAGAGTTTAAAAGGTTAACACACCTCTGAGAGCTATGAGACAGAGAATTATATGTTATGCTAGTAGTTTAGACAAATTAACCTTTTGACGCATGACGTCCACTAAAGTAGTCAAGACTAAAACCAGCCATTCAGGACTTCTCTTTATAGTGTCACTATAAGTGCTGTTAAATGATTAATTGCAATTAATAATAATAATAATAAAAGTTTTCGTTTACATAATATGTGTACTGTGTGTATTTATTATGCATATATAAATACACAGAATATACTTTGATTATATTTGCATGTATATATCCTACATTTATTTATTTACATTCTTATGTTTTATATAT
>JAUMHG010000072.1:4840807-4850857 GCA_032359395.1 Enteromius anoplus | reverse complement strand
ATCAGGTGTGTTTGATTAGTGTTGGAGCTAAACTGTGCAGAGCTGTGGCCCTCCAGGAATTGAGTTTGAGACCACTGGTCTAGTGTGAACGGGGCTTGTGAAGGAAAGTGCCCCCAATGAACAGCTGAGCTGAGCAACAGAAAAAAGCAAAGTCCGATGAACAATAAGGCAAGAAGTAGGACCCTAGTAAATATCAGCTTTCCAGCGCTGGAGAGATGTCAACAAGCGGAAGGCCTGCGATCAGACGCCGAGATTGTTTTGGTTCTCGAGGTGAGTAACACCGTGTACACCAGATACCAACAGCTAGGGGTGGGCGATATGATGATTTTTGATCGTGGACAATAAATATCTATGCTATTTTATCATCTCCGTCTCAATATGCTGTACAACACGACATAACGTTACATTCACATCAGTGTTACTGATGAAGTAACGTTATAGGATTACACTCACCGGACAATGCACTTACTTGCAATCACAAAATTAAATTATTTGCTTTAAAGTCTTGCCGATTAAACATTTCATATGTGTGCTGTCCGGATCTCATACACCTGAAGCGCGCGCACTAAAAGCCTGTCAAATAGCGTCTAATAACTGAACTAATATATTTATCACATGCGATTGTGGTAATACTGTCAAAAACACACAGCATTAAACACAGGCGCTTGTGTCTAAAGTGAAAGTAAACAATCAAGAGAAAAACGTGCCAGTGATGCGTGCAGCTCTTAAAGGGACAGAACTAAACATGCGCTGCTTGTCATTAAAGGGATAGTTCACTCAAATATTATAATTGTGTCATTATTTACTCACTTACATGTTGTCCCAATTATTTCTTGTGCTGAACACAAAATAAGATATTTTGAGTAACCAAACAGTAGCTGCTCCTCGTTGAATTTAATACAATGTTCAACAGAAATAAGAAACTCATTCAGATAAAAACGAGCTGAGTGAGTAAATGATGGATGTAGTGTAGTAGAAGTATATAGTGTTTCACCTTTCAATACTGCTGAATACACCTACTCTTCCTGAAAAATAAATCGGCATCGGTTTTCTGCCAGATATTTCTTGCACCGCTCGCGTCCCGTGCAGACGGTTCTGCTTTGTTTCACAGAACTAATGCTGCCTGGGTTCTTGTGGGGCGCAGCTATTATTTTGGTGATTTCAAATATCAACACTGCCTTCTAGAAATCGCTTACCCTGACTTTAATTCATACCAACACCCAAAACCTCTTACAAAAAAGAGGCAAACTTTGCCCTGTTTCCCTCTGGACAAAACTAACAGTCTGTTCCCATTCCTGGAAGATGATGCACACTAACCTTCATTTTGCTCAAATATTCATTTTTGCACGTTCTTTTCTCTTAACGTGACTAAATTGCCAAAATGCTTTTTGACTGTGCAATTTGTGGTAATTTAGTAATTTAGTTTAAGGCTTTTCCATCACTTTCATATTTTTGCTGACAAATGTCTTGACCCTTTTGCTGCCAAGCTCCTGGAGAGGATGGAAACAGAGGTCTCTTTCATTACAAGATGTTTTGCATGTGTTTGAGTCTTGGGGAGGGAAACTTGTGCATTCCTAAGCACTGATGCCAATGAGCGAAATGTGAGAAAAGAAGAGCCAAACGAACACTGGCATACCAAAAATACCAACGCCTCAATGAAGCAATTTTCTTGATTATTTTGTGCCCCCCCCCCAAAAAAACCGCAACCCCTGAAAGAAGGTTTACTGAAACTATGAGGTTTATTAGGTGGTTATAAACTGGGAAAACCTATGAATAAACCATTAAATGGTACAAAAAAAACCTCAAGTATGGATTATGCAAAATCAATCTTCCGGTGACTTTCTTCCTATGGGTAAATCAGCATGGTTCGCTGCATGCATGACCGCAGGTGGTTGGGCAACATTTCTGTTCGGCAGGACACTGGCCATCATGGTAACAGTATTCTGCACACATTGGGGTCCCCTTCGGTAGGCCACATCGTCCAGGCTTTACTGCACGGACACAGACAAACAGTTTGTCCCCTCAGCAGCATATACTGCACAAAACACTCAAAGCAACATCATTTCACGTAAATCCATCTTGTAAAGCCACCCTGTGCCTGGAGCAGTGCTATATAATATAATATATGTAATAATTATTGGGGAAAAGCTTAAAATAAAATTAAAATAATACAATAAAATAATATTCATATCTGTACTTAACATTAAATGTAACTCAGATATAGAATTTATAATAATTATTATAAGACCCAAACTGAAAGAAAGCTGACCCAACCATATGTAATATGATATTATGTAATATAAATATCTGTATAACACCATAATAACATGAAATGTTGCTCATATAGAATTTATAATAATTATTATAATAAAATAAGACACAAACTGAAAGATGACCCAAACATAACATAAAAATAATAAAAATAAAATTCCTACCTAAATAAAATTAAATAATACTTATTACAAAATAAATAAAACAAACAAAACAGAATAACTTCCTTGCCTGTAAAACATTAAATAATACTTATTATTACAAAATAAAACATAAATTGAGAGGAAATTAGATAGCTGACCCATATATAATGTGATCTAATAATAATTAGTGTTGTCTAACAATTAATCGCAATTAATCAATTATTTTGCATTCAAAATAAAAGTTTTATTTACAAAATATATGTATATATTGTATAAATACTAACACATACAGTATATATTATAAAAATGTATTTACATTCATATAATTTGTATTATATATGAATATTTTTAATATACATACAACACTTTTTTTTAATTCAATTTATACATAATAAATATACACAGTACACACTCCTATACGCTATGTAAACAAAAACTACTTTGGATGCGATTAATCATTTATATAATTATAATACAATATAATGTACTATTCATACCAGTATATGGAGCCGTGCATTCATGTCCACATCCATTGCTGCAGCATTTCTCATTGTTCGGACAGTCACTGTCATTGACACAGAACTCGGCACACATTCCTGCTCCAAACTTTCTGCGTGGACACACTCCTGGCTTTGCTGTAATGCAGACACACCATAACACTGCATGCTGAATGCATTGCTGTGTAAAATGTTTTTGAGGTTGCATACTATTCCAAACTTTCTACTTAAAAATTTCACATTTAAATCAAGGTTTTGTAATTACTTTTACGTTACAATGGTTTTACCTCCAAATTTAGTGAATACAGAAATGCATACATTTGGTGGCATGCATATACGGTTAAAAAGTTTCATAACCATGTCAGTATTCATGTTTTACTGTAAAAATAATAATAATTAAAAAAAAGTATATAAATATGGAATAATGCGAAATGACATGGTAAAATTAATCAACTTCATCAAGTCATAATTCAAATGAAAATGAGCCTACTGTATTTATTAGTAGTTGATGCAATGCTGCAAACACTTCTTTTTGTAAATACAATGGTGTGAACTACATGACTGGTAAAGACAGATAAGAGGAATTATGGAAATTACGTGAAGTGATCATTTGTCTTCATCTCGTGATTAAGTTATAAGAACATGGATCTTCTCACCTGTGCAGTTTGGTCCTGGAGCCGCGTCTGCTGTGCTCAAGCATCCAGACACACACAATAATAACAGCACACTCGCCAAACAACACCTTCGAGCCGTCATCCTCTCGAGCTGCGGTCACACAATGAACTGATGCAAGAGTCAGCGAGTCAGGAGGAGCTTTGAGATCCTTAAGCGGAAAAAAAAACATCTACTAAACCCCGCGACATGCGGTTCTGATTATAACTTTAGAATAGTTTTACCATCGTATGTATAAAAAGTAACAGCAAACACTCCCGTTTGTTTTCGTTTGCGTTTTTAAAACGATGTTTTAAATAGTGTGCATACACGCCCTACTGTTCGTCAAATATTACCAAAAAGTTGCCCCCCAAAATATTACTTTTCTGCAGACTAGACAGTAGTATTGACTGTTGGCTGCGCCAGTCAGCCAATCAGAGCACTTGAAGCTCACTCTCAACCAATAGCGTGAGTTTGGGGGCGGGATGATTTCTTCTGGCAAACAATAAAACGTTATGTAAATGTTAGCATCTAAAGTGGTGCTTGCTTGTCTGGCACGTGAAGTCAGAACATATTCCAGAACGATGCCAACTTAACCTTTTATAGACTCTCAGTCCATATGTGCAATTTGAATCACTAATCGTTATAGCCAAATATGTGCAATATGTTATTCCAAAAAGTTAGTTTTTTTCATAATACACTGAAAATAAAAAAGGCGTAGAAACCCTTTTAACTCCGAAATTGCTAGTTAAAACAAACATCAACTGACACATAAAATTCAATTAAAATTTGTAATAAAAAAATGACGTATAACATATATAGGCTGTATTAAAAAAAAAAAAAAAATCATACACTAGTAAGCTTTATTTACAGGGTAAGTTTGAATGAAGTACTTGATTATGAAAAACACTAGCATTCCAGACTAGTATCTTATGGCAGTGTGTAAGCTGATCTGAAACGGCTCTTACACACTGGACAATTAGCACACTACAGCATGGCTTTTCCCCCTCTTTTTTGACATTTTCTCTGTAGATGAGACACATACGGCATCAGTCATGCATGTTAGCAGTTTTATATTGCTGTATGAATTCAAGTGAGCTCAGCTCTTTGCATATAATATACTGTATGCATTGTTTTGGAACTTATTGTGCATCGACACATTAAGGTGCATTTACAAAGTTTTATGTGGCCACTAGGTGGCGTAAAATGAGCTGTAGGTGTTTGTGGTGCTTTAAAAGAAAACCACATTGTGTGCTTTTAGAGAACAATGTCATTAATTAACACTATGTCATTAATTTATAAAAACAAAAAAAGTCCATAGGTTTAAAACTAGTCTAACCACACAGTAGTTAATCAGTCTAGACCTGTTTTTTTTTCTGTAACTGACTTGTCTTAACGAAAGAAAAGAAATGTGATGACTAACTGGTGGGACTAGTCTAAGGAGTTTATGAAATTGTCGCCTGGAGGCTGAGACTGTCTTTAAACATGGATTAAATATTATTAGACAAGACAGATAGAACTTAATCATTTACTAAATAAAAACTAAAACTCACAGTCTACTCTCTGTAAGTTTGGGTTAGAGGAACCAATACAACACAAATGAAAGAGTTTCAATTCAAATTCAATTCATCTCTTTATTGACCTTCTGTAAATTCAAATGGAATTTTCCTTGAACAATTTCAGTGCATAAAATAGTTTGAAATACACAATTTGAATAGAAACCTGGAAGCGTTCTGTTATTGCACAGGCTTTTAAGCTTTTAACACACACCTTATTACCAAATATGTGAAAACTTGTAAAACAGCTTTGCAAAGAGTTTATTGCTTTATTAATTCTATACCCCCAAAACAATAAATAAATTCAATAAATAAATATCTTCAAGTTAAAATTTAGTAGGTAACGTATGGACAAACGGTCATCTGTTTAACCGGTATACAAAAATATCCAAATTTGTGTGCAAGGGACAATGATTTGTAAAACAATTTGTAAGATCACACATAAAAAATGGGCTCAGATATTAAAAACTTTACATTTCTGAGTGTATTCTGATATATAAAGGCATCAATCATATTATTTTGAGAAAAAAAAAAATATATATATAGTGTTATTTGCACTAGCTAAATAAACTGTTGTGAAGTTTTAAAAGCACTCTGAGGTCAGTAACAAAAATTGTGAAATTCAAAAATTAAAATTGTAGTTCACGTCACCAAAAGGCTGTTGTAGCAATATCATTCATAATTTACATCGAAAAAAGAAAATTCCCTTTACTTTAATAATTCATACTGCATTCTTCACCAAAAAGGCAAATCAGTCCAAGGCAGCTGAATGTAAACAGCAGAGTTTCGAGTAGACAGGCTCGCTAAAACCTTTCCATTGTCCACTCTAAATAATGTGTGCTAGAGGTGCTCAAATGAAGCTCGATAGTTTGTGTAACTAAAGACTATTACATATAAGACACAAAACAACTCGTGACAGCTGAAAATAAGGACTTAAGTGGTTCAAAAGTTTCGTGTCATGCCAAAACACGATTCCCAGGTGAGCATTTTACAGGATACAAAAATAAAAGGTAACAATTTACAAGTTTAATTTGTTAACACCACGTCCAGCCCTGGGGCTATAATAAACGAATATATCATTCATCATTTATTAACGCTGAGTGCATTAAAGGAATAGTTTAAATAATTGTAATTTTTGGTCTACTATGACTTTAAGTAATGTTAACAAATGTAATCATATAGTAAAGAGTTACCAAATAAAGAATAAGTGTATCATAAATGCTTTTGAAATGTGCCCATGAAATGCATGTGTCATTTGCACGTTGTGCATTATACAAGTTAGCACAAGTTTCCCTAGTAAACCATCATACGTATTGCTATCACAATCATCCCTCATAACTTCTAATACTCATTAAAAATCAAAACAGTCCTGAATGCTTACGGGACATCTTCACTTTTGCTCTTGGCCCTGACCAGCCCCTCGCTGTCCTCGATGCTTTCTTTAATCAGACACTCCTTAAGGTTGGGCTGACTCCCGATATCAATCCCCCGCTCCTGGATCTCCTGCAGAAGAGCCTCCCAGCGCCTCTTGTCCTTTGAGATCTTCCAGGACAGCCTGACGTTGGATTGGAGGAGCGGGATGAGCAGAGGGTGCAGCTGGTGCTGCTGCAAAGCCTCCTGGGAAGGCGCTAGGTCCTGCAGGGCTCGGTCGCAGTGTTCCTGAGCCTCGCTGAGCTGTTCTAGTTCTTGAAAGCAGGCGACCAAAGCGGAGAGCGTGAAGAACCAATGAACCCTCTGGAGCTGGTTGAGCTGCAGTAGCTGGTGGCATCCTAACTTCTCCTGGAGTCGCAGGGCATTGAGAAGAGAGCCCAGGGCCTCTTGGTAGAGGCCCACTCTCATCAGCATCTGGCCGGCGCGCAGATCACCCAGGTAGAAGAACTCAAGAAACGTAGGTGTGCTCCGGAGTTCAGGAAGGGAGTGAAGGTGGCTCAGGTACTGCTCGAATGCCCGGCTGCGTTTGGCAATGGTCTCGGCGGCGAAGTTCTTGCGCAGCTTCTTGCGAGGGAAGAAAACGCCGTCCATCTCGTCCCCGTGACGCCGACGCAAGCGGCTGTGCAGACGCTCGAAGTCAGTGTAGCGCCGTGTTATGACCGCCGGAGTTTTGTCAAACGTCCCAGAATGGATGACGTGAATTGTGTAGAGCTAATGAGAAAGAGCACAAATGCATTTCATTTCATGTGAAATTAGAAAAGCAAAACCTAAAGATGGTAAATGGGTCAACGATGCCACATTTCCTTTGTCCAAAGTTTGCAAGGACTGTCGAAATATATATTTTTTTAGTTTAACAAGTTACATTTTTTAACTCAAGTAAAGCCACATCCCGATTCATCAAGATTAATTGCAGAAAAATGTGCAAACAATTAGTTAATATTTACATTTTTTAAATCAACCTAATGCATAAAGAAGAATTCAGTTTATGAACCCAATAGCCTGAATTATTTTAATGAGCACATTTTTTAATATCTGAATTAAAATTAATTTGGGGGGATACAACGGTCCTGATATATTAATAAAGAAAAATAATAATAATTTAAAAAAATTATAAGTTGTTTACATAATGTTTATTTATTGTGTATATTTATTATGCATATATAAATACACACACATACAGTGATATTTACAAGTATATATTTATAGTCATACAAATTATATATAAATATATTTAATACATAAAGGTTACAATTTTCTTAAATACATACATGAATTCGTGTTTATTTATATATACATACTAATAGTTGCCCAATAAATTGACGTTATGCTGTGCGACCAATAAAAAATGTGCAAACAATTAGTTAATATTTACATTTTTTAAATCAACCTAATGCATAAAGAAGAATTCAGTTCATGAACCCAATAGCCTGAATTATTTTAATGAGCACATTTTTAATATCTGAATTAAAATTAATTTGGGGTGATATAACATTCTTGATATATTAATAAAGAAAAATAATAATAATTTAAAAAAATTATACACACACATATATATATATATATATATTAGTCCTTTCAGATGATTTATCGCCTCCAAAATAAGTTGTTTACATAATGTGTATTTATTATGTATATTTATAATGCATATATATACAAGTATAAATTTATATTCATACAATTTATATATAAATATATTTAATACATTAAGGTTCAATTTTCTTAAATACATACATGAATTCGTGTTTATTTATATATACATACTAATAGTTGCCCAAGTTTTATGGCGACATTTTTAAAGCAATTAAATTAATATGATAGTTTTTCTAATCCAGACGAAACCAGTATTCATACAAAGAGTTAATTTCTGTACGTTGTCTTTTCCTTTTCTTTGGTGTCAACAGTCTAATTTGCATTTTCCCCAAATTTAAAATGCTCGGTGATGAATGTTTTTGTGATTCTTGAAGCTTGACTGAAATGGTTCACAGCAGGTGTTAGTGTACTCACCACATACTTGGAATTCGTTTCATGCACAACACTGGCGTCGGTCACCTCAAAAATGAGTTTTTCGGGAATGCAACGAGTTTTTGAGCTGCGCCAGTTTTCTTGTAGCTGTCTGGTGATCATGTTGGAGGTTTTTGGGGAAGGACCAATTGGGCTGGTATCTATGAACCAAAGACAAAATTAACTGCAACTGTGAAGCATCGAGTGAACTAAAAGTGAACTAAAAAAGAAGAAGTGAATCTGCCTACAAATAGATTCTTTTAAATTCACAAGAACCATAACAAATGTGTTCAAGATGAGCTCGTTCCAAAAAAACAAGCTGAGGATTTTCCCCTGCATGCTCTTTTCTGGCAGCTCACAGCTTACAGATTTTACATCATTGACACCAAAAGCCACTGCTCTCCAGTTTTTTTTTTTTTAGTGACAGGTGATTTTGAATACACAACTACTAAGTGCTGAGATGACCCAAATTTGAATCTAGCCTATTCGTAAAACACATGTTACTGATGACTACCTGTGCTGCTGCATGCGTTATCTACGGACTCTCCAAAGAAGTCCGAGTCGCTGTCTGGCCCCGACACCTCTCCTGCATCCTCAGAGTCCAGGGCCCCATCGCCCTCGAAGCACAGGGTTCCTCCGAGTCGGGCCGACACGCAATCTGTGTCATCCTCGAGCTCAGAGCTTTCTGGAAAATCATCCGCTCCGTGACCGTCCGCCTCGGAAGGAAGCTCCCCTTCTTTGAACAGCGTACGTCGAAGTCTGTCGAACAGTTTAGAGGCCATTCCAGCTTTTCTCCAACCCTGAAGAGCACAAAAGACACATGATCCCACCACGACCTTGAGAAGCATTCCTGAATACAACACTAAGCGTTCAAATCATGACATTACTTCTGGCAGATCCTTTAAAATCCTGTAAAGCTACTGACTAAGTGAGCAAAAGTATGAAACATGAGTCAGTGGATGGAAAGACTGGACTTTCATTGAGCTGTGAAACGAGAGAGAGCAGGGAAACCGATCTGTCACGTTAAGGTGTATTATTTATTGAAGGGTTTGGTGAAAGAGCATCACAGCAGCATTGGATTGCTGTTATTTCCATAGGATAAAATCTGAGTTAAAGCAGATGCCGTAAGTGTTTATCGTAACAGAAGTTTCTACACATGGTACACTGAATATATAGTGTACCCATAACCAAACTATATTCATCAGCACCTTTTGCACATGGAGAAACTTTTGGAAACATCCAGGAAAGTGGGAGCGTCTCTGGTTCACTCCTAGCTTGCTAACTTAACTTACGTGCTAATAATAACAACACCGCGCTGAATCAGCGGCGCTTTCGCAAATTATAAGAAATCTGACGATGATTACGTAAATTAATCTATCAAATCCGTCAAATATCTGGTAAGCAGAAGTAAAAAAGCTGTCAGACGCAATGTTTGAGCTTAACTCACCTAACTTTTCTTGCTAACTATGGCTAATCCTAACATTTCGACTCCAAAGGGAT
>JAUMHG010000072.1:4817404-4833121 GCA_032359395.1 Enteromius anoplus | reverse complement strand
AGTGCCGGCTATGCGTTATTACTTTGGAGCGGTTATTATTCGAAAAGAACGAACCTGCAAATGTCTCAACTGACCAAACAGAATCAGGCATTCCAGAGAGCCTTGTAGTAAAAAGTGAGATTTACTTGCTTATGATAGTAATACTCTTACAGCTACTGTGGAACATGGGTTCACTACATTCAAATATATTAAATATTTCACCTTTTTCCTCAATAATAAATAATTGTTTGTGCTCTGGAGTCCGTCCTTTGTACTTCGCTTGTTACAGCCGAGATGAATTGACACATCAAAGATGAGATCGTCATCGTGCTAATTATGATGTGGCTAATTTGTTTTTTTGCGCACCTGTTGGTGATGATTAGTTTGGCTGAATTGAGTTGTCTAGGATTATTTTTATTTTTCGATTTGTGGATAAATAGTTTTTTTGTGCTATCTGTATGTTTTTGAGCTTAGCAATAAAAAAAAACAAAAAACACTTTCTTGTAAGATACTTTTCTTTTCCCACGTGAGTCAGTCCGCGTCATTTGTGCTCTTTAACCAATCAGACGTGACCTCGCCATTTCAACCAATCGTAACTCGCCGGGAGTGCAGTCTAAATGCTGATTACATGAAATAAACCTGCTCCCGGTTTAAGCTTACGGACCTGTTGCTATGACAACAAGTCCCGGATGAAAAACGAAACAATCCACGATCAGGACAAATCCACCACAATCAAATCCAGCTAACTGAGTCAGTGACGTACGAAGAACAGACCCCTGATCTGAAGGGAGTCATTGTATCCACATACATACATACATTGCATATGTTGTAGGGTGACTATGTAACTATACAAATACTATAAATAATTGACTACACGTACACATAACCTAAGACAGACTCTACAAGTAGTTTACATAACTGTGCATGATAATGTGCAGAAAAGGTGAAATATCCCTTTAAATAAAAATCATTACTGGAGTTCTACGGGAGATAAACACAATTTTCCTCGCGTTCAGGTTCATCTCAAGCTATTCAGCATGTTCTGGAGCTGCCTGAAAGGATACGCAGTTCTCCGCCTGTTCAACTGGCTCTGGGCGTGAGCAGAGCGCATATGGAGCGCAACCCAGTTCGGCTGCTGCGTCTCACCCAGAGACTGGACTTCATCCAGGTGTGTGCCGTCCACCGACACCTGACGCCCTGCAGGAGAGACCTGCTCCTGCTCTACAGCCACGGACTCAGCAGCCGCAACTGCCGCTACCCACTCCAGACACTGGCACGTCTCCTCTCTCTGAAAGACGCTCTGGCTGCACAGCTGTGCCAGGTGTGCGGCGTAAACGTCACTGGAGAGTGGGTGACCTTCTGTAAAAGCTCCTTCAGGGACGTCCCGTCTGGAGATCTGCAGTGCAGATGTATGCATGAGCCGCCGGATGACGAGCGCTGGAACTGTTCTCCTGCCAGCGTCATTCAGGGCTGTGAATGAAACACACCGTTGTTCGTTTGTACTGTTTGTTTCTTTACCTTGTATATTTTTGGTACATGCCATGCTTGTGTTTGTTTTATAATAAATATATTTTTTAAAAACTGCATTTACAATAACGCTTTCATATTTCACATAAACTTGGCAAACTCAGGGTTTTTCGGTTGCCCGAGTTAGACCTCTGAACTACATTTGATCACGGTGATGGTTAAAGTTTCAAATAAAGAGATGGAGTTATTCACTGACTACGAGGAGTGGGCAGACACTCACTTGACAACTGATGAACAGCCATTTTTAAATGTATTTTAAAAATACATTTCATAATATATTTACATATAATTTTGTGCATTTGTTTACAACATCTTTACATTTTTAATACTGAATTATTTAATTTATAATAAAATATGAAGTGGTGTTTACTAAGTTTTAAGAAATTAACTAATTTTTAGTTTTCTTATTCAGTTTATTAATATTAATTTATTATTAAAGCTACATATGTATTAAATACATTTAGTACTACATATTTTTAATGATAAAAAGTCACTATTTTTTTATTGCAATGCAAAAAACATTTCACTATCTACAAAGCTATTGTAAGTTTGCTAGGTGAAATAGCTTTATTTCTTTAGCACTTGAATAGTATCTGTCCAGCTTTTGAGATGTTTGTGCTGTAATTTTACACAGTGTTTTATTTTACATTCCTAAACAATTCTTGTCTTCACTGCAAATCTAAGCAGCTGAGTAGCATGTAAATCTTCCAAAAGCTACTTTTTATTTTTAATGAATGCATTGTGATATACCATTAATTTAAGCAAGACTGTAGTAAATTAAAGTTAAATGTGGTAGACAGCTGGAATAAAGTGACATAAGAGAGACACTTATTCAATCTCCAGCCTAAAGTGGGCATTGAAAACTTAAAATATGGAAAAACACATGCAAATATGTGGTGGCCAAGAGAGCTCAATGCGCTGCAAATGAAAAGGCGCATGCAAATAGAAAATACACCTGCAAATTAGGAAAGGGTGGCCTAATGGAGTTGGACTTGTAACCCAAAGGTTGTGGGTTTGAGAGTGTTCTCTCCACCTTCTATACCACGACTGAGGCGAGACCCTTAAACAAGGCACCGTTGCCCCAACTGCTCGCTGCGTGCCACAGCAATGGCTGCCCACTGCTCCGGTTGTGTGTGTGTGTGGTTGTTTACTTCTCACTGCTGTGTGTGAACATGGATTCCAAATGTGGAAATCCACCTCACGTCCTTTCCTTTCATTTCATTTGTGTACAAGTTTTGATCATTTTAACTATAAACTTGCATATTAATTTTGATACAGTTTACAGGCTATTTTCATTAATATGCTAATTGTTCAACAGAATTTTGAAGAGATGTTTTCAAAATTGTATTATACATTGCCAAATCCCAAACATTTTCTTTTCTCAGTTATTTATACCTTTACGTGTAACCCTAAACATTAAAATCCAAAATAAAAGTGTTTGCAATGATAGAAATGTGTCGGAACACACTGTACACTGCAGGCTGCTGCGTATTTGGTAAATTTTTCTCTGAACAAAAAAATTATACATTTTCCAAAGGAAAAACAACAAAGTGCAACAAAAGCTCATACTCCCAAAAAAAAAAAAAAAAAACTTGTCAGGCATATTTAGAATAAGAAAATGGCAAATTTTCAATTTGCACTTAATGTTGCACGTATGGGAAAATGCAAATTTAACTACAGAAACTGCAGTGAGACCTTTGACCGAGATCTTGGGTACGTGTTCTTCAGTGAGGGGTACAAACATCTGTAGGCCACGGCTAATCCTAAAAAGATACTGTTTTGTGTGAAAGCCAACCTGTTTGGAAAAACCTTATCAGTACAAAGGTGGATTTGAAAACTACTAAATTCAACAAATCAGAGGAACGAGTCCTACAAGGTCGTAAGAAAGTCCTGCAAGTTAGCGGGACATGGTTTTGGGAGGGGTGTTAGTGTACTGGAGGTGCAAGCATGACTTCATGCAAGACAGAGCCACACAGTGACGGCGTCAGGGGTGAAAAGAACGTGTTCGAGAGAAAAAGTCTTGGATTATTGCTAAAGAATGGGGTCTCGAAGTAGCAAATGCAAGGTTAACCTGGAATTGGACAGTTCAATTTATAATGAAATGAAAAAGATATATGGGGAGATTATTGTGGAGGTGGAACTACAATGCTTTGGGGATCGTGGATTTGAAGTCACGCTTAGTTTAACGACTTTAAACGGAGTGAAAGACAGTTTGGAAAAAAAGTCAGGAGATGAAAGGAAACTGAAAAATAAGCAGAAAGCCAAGTTTCCTGCACCTGAGGAGGTCGTGAGTTTCTGGCTGGAAAAAGCAGATGGAAAAGCAGCTTCAAATGAAATGCCATTTAAGGAAGAAAAGAGAAGAGGTGATACTGCTCTAAACTCTTTTCTGAATCCTTCTGGAGATCCGCAGTACAAGGTGGGACACGATCTTGATTCCTGGCCTACATCATCGCACAGCGCTTCAGCATCGGCACTGAACCAAGCTCAAGAAACAGCAACTGCATCTTCATCTACGCCGATCAGAAACACCACAAACAAAAGAGTGGAAACCAGGCGTGAAAGACCAAAGACTGGTCCAAATGAGGAAGGTCTGGAGGATGGCAAGAAGGTCCAGGGGGCTGTACGCAAGGAAACAAACACAGTGTTTCAACCGTGGTCCGAGAAAGACTTAAGAGAAGCCATTACTCACCTCCCTCACCCCAGAGACTCCAGAGTCAAGTTTGCTGATGAGTTACAGATCTTCTGCCGAGAATTCAGCCCCACCTTGCAGCAACTCAAACGGCTTCTTATGCTCAAACTGGGCGCAACAGACTGGCAAAAAGCTGCAAAGCACTTTCCAGCAGCAAATGCCATCAGAACACACAAGGACTGGAACCATGCTGACAACGAACCGTATCGAAGCACAGTGGAGCTTCTGTGCCAGCATGTTAAAACGGCATTCCCAGGCAGGGTGGACGTCACCAACATTGACTCTTGCATACAGCGCAAGGACGAGGCTGTGCGGGACTTTTACACGCGACTGTATGAGACCTTCAACAAACACATGCGAAGCAGCTTTTTAAATGGACTGAGACCTGAACTGAGCACAGCAGTCAAACAGAGCTGCATTGCATGGGAAAAGGCTCGGCTGGAAACAGTCAGAAAGCATGCAATCCGTGCAGAAAAACAACATGACGGTAGAGAGAGGACTAAAGCTGAAAAGAGTGAGAAAACAAAGTTCCTGGCAGCCCAGACGATGCTCAAGTCAGATCAACCAAGAAACAAAGCTGCAAGGAAACAAGGGCGAGGACCAAGACTGTCAAAGTCGATCCGGACACCTGTATTTTCCCCTAGCAATTAGACAGCAAGCAGAGTGACTAAAGCCAAGGAAGACTAAGAGCAGACATCCACCGGAGTAGATGTGACCCCTGAAAGAAACTCTGACACCGATTCACTTACCAATTGTTCTACTGTGACCAGCAATCAAGGCTTGCTTGCTCGCTTGATTTTATTAATGTATTTCAAAATTAGAAGAAGTCATCCAAAAACAGGTTAAGGATGCCCAGCTGAGGTTGTTTTGCACATTATCGAGCCTGGAGATTTCAAGGTGGACTGGAGGAGGAAACACTGAAAGTCCAAGAGGTGGAATGATCCTGGAACTGGATAAAGGGAACGTCGCAGAAAGCTGAAAATATTAATACTGGCTGTGATCTTGTTTTTGCTATGTTTGTGGCCCTGTGTGATGAGATGATGATTGTGAAACAGACATGTCAAATGTTTTAGAGCAAAAGGGTCATTGTCTGTGGAATTCAGAGGGAAAACAAAGGTGTTTTTAAGTGTCTAAATAGTGAAAGGGATTGCTAGTTAATTTCTCCCAAGCTTGCTTTATGTATAGGAATGTCTTTGTTCCACAAAAAAACGACGAGCTTTCTTGACCTTTGAGAGTGACCGTGTGTTTTGAATCTTAGTAAAATAGCACACTTGAAGTAAATATAGGGGAATGTAAATACTGTAGTAATCAAATAACAATCAAAAAGGGGTAAATATGCGACAAAAGCTTTTAATTTCTATTCTTTCATATGATGTATTTGTTTTATTTTCTATGTTTATGTGGCAAACTGCAATTTAGTCAGGGGTGTATAACCAATCTTCAGGCCGCAGCTAATCTCAAGAAGATCCTGTTTGTGTCAAGGCCACCCTGTTTTTATCATTTCAAATGCAGGTGTGAGTTTCTTTGCATGTGAACTGACCCTTTCTGCAGAAAATAAAAGACAAACATGTTTGACTGTTTTTTTCATTCTCAGTTTCACATTTATTATTCATTGAGAAGACATTTTTGCATTGCAGAGGACGCAGGCGTAAGGAACAGGACTGAGCGGACAGGGAACGTTTGGTTTTTTAAAGCAATAAAATCAACTGATAAAATAATCGCTTTAAATGTAAATCTGTGTTAACAGATGCAACAAACATTATATTGTTTCTGAGACGACGTGAAGAGTTGTACCACACACAAACCCCACATAACTTCATATTAAACATCAAATACTGTACGTTATGATTGGATGTGACTTTGACAGCTGTTTTGTGTTTAGTGTGAACAAATGCCTTGTTGCTTGTAATCTGTGTCTTGATTATAAGATGTAACGATCATACAGTATTCATTAGATTATGTACACTGATTCATTCAATTAAATATTTTTTATGCCCTGTGCACTAGAAATTAATGTTTAAAAATTACATTTTTATTATCCATCATCCATTGACAAGAGTTTTGCTAGATTGGCCAATGAGCAAATATGGTCTGATTTATCATTATCTATTTTTTTTCTTGCAATGCAACAGAAAAATACACCAACAACAAACCTTGATGTGAAATTCAAGGCAAACCTTGAAACTATGAAATTAACAATAACATATTTAGCTTTAAATGAAAGTGAACAGGCAATCAGCAAAAAAAAAAAAAAAAAAAAAAGTGTAGGCCTACAGAAATAAAAAAAAGTGCAAACATTAGAATTATACATATTGTATAAACAGTAATATATGACATATATTACTAACAACCTTGTAACAAAAATAAATAAATAGTAAATAGCAGCCTACAAATCTTGCAATTATAACATTATGATTAGATACACTTTATACTTATATTATAGTGTTTTTTTTTATTTATAGAATTTTTTGGGTAAACAAACACTTGCTGAAACCAAGCAGTAAAGCTACAATAATCAATCTGTGTGTGTTTAATAGCCTGTCTGTGCCCGGTGTGTGTTGTCCTGAGGTGATGAAGCATCTGTGAGTGTGTGTCGCTGCAGAAACATGGGGGAAGCGGAGACTGTGCCATCCGACGAAAAACAAGCAGAAACCGGCATCTGCACCGCCGAGGAATCGATTGTATGGAGCCAGGAGGTAGAAGTGTGTCTTTTTCACGCAATGCTGGGGCATAAACCCGTCGGTAAGATGAATTCATTCGTGATTTATGTAAATAACAGGCCCTGAACTCCACACGTGAAACAATAGCGTATAACATAACGAATATAAGCGTATAGGCTTATTTTTTAATGCTTTAAATATTTAAGATAAATGACTTAATCATCTTATTTTAAGATACCGATTAAGTTAACCGTTTTAGAGTTAATTCACGGGTTTTCGGTAATTCTTTATTGAGCATTACCGAGTCCACTCGCTAATGGTTAAAGGAAATGTGAATATAGTTATTGAATGTACGGATTTGGTGTAGTAGTATATAATACTAATATTATATTATAGACTATCTAGTTTTTAAGCACTTATATTGTGTTTATGGAGGGGGTTTAATAGTGAACGTGTGTTGACGTTAGCAAATATTAGCGCGGCTGCTAACTAGCATATTAGTTAGCAACACGGCTAAGCTAATGTACACAAAGGTGTTTTCTGTGCTGTAAGGAGACTGTCTCATATCTTCAGGAGTCAATCGACATTTCCACATGATCTGTATTCGCGATAAGTTCAGTCAGAACATCGGCAGGCAGGTGTCATCTAAAGTCATCTGGGATCACCTGAGCACCATGTATGACATGCAGGCGCTGGTAAGACAACTCTTCTCCTGCTTTCTGGGAATATGAGATCTATTTCAGTACATGTATTCACTGCATGCATTGCACGTCGTAATAATGCAATAAAACTGTAGATTCAATATTTGGTATTTTACTTTGAAATGGTGAAGAATCTCTCAACCCTGGAATTAAAGTTTTAGTTTTTATGTTAAACGAAATGAAAATTAATAAACACATTTAGGATTCTGCACTTATCAAATCAGCACATTTGTGACAGTCAGATGTTTAAATACTGAGATTGTGTTTATGTTTGAGCAAACACTTTTTCAGTTCATCTTCTCATTGTTTTGCAAATAATATATATATATATATAATATAATATAAGAATGAAAAATGCAAAATAAATGCATTTTCATTAGTGGTCTTTTGACTACATATACATTTTTGTTACTTGAAATAAAATAAATACACACCATAATAAGTATTTGTTTTTTTAAACTTTTGTCATTAACAGAAACATTTATTTTGGATGTGATTAATCACGATTAATCGTTTGACAGAACTATATATATATATATATGTATATTAATTTATTTTTTACATATATATTTTATTATTTTATATATTTAGCCTTTTTTCAGCAAATTATATATTTAAATATATACTGAGAATATAAAATAAGCAAATTCGATGAACAAAACATTAAATATATACACTGAGAATATAAAATAAGCTAATTCGATGGCATTTAAAAATATATATATATATATATATATAAAATAATTTATATGGACCAATATAAGGACAATTAATTGATTACAATGATTTCTGAAGCATTTATTATACATTTTCTACTTATGAAATGAGAGATATTGTATAGAATTAACTGTATTTAATTACATGTAGTATCAGAAGTGATCATTTAGTTATTGTAAAATCAATTAGCACACATTATCAGCTGACTACTCATCTTTTATTAATATACCTACCTACCTCTCAAATCTAATTGATAAATGCGTTTTTGTTGCTGCAGCACGAATCAGAAATACTCCCATTTCCGAACTCCGAGAAGAGCTTTGTGCTGCCTGAGGAGATCATACAGGATGTCAAGGAGGGTGAGCAGCTCTTCTTCTCTGTCTTGTGATTTACAGGTGATCTATTCGTTTTTACCGATTTACTTAAAAGCTCTTTTTGTCTTTGCGCAGGTAAAGTGGCATCTGAAGATGACGTGAAGGAGGAGTTCAAAGAAGAAAGTGACCCACCTGCAACCCATGAAGAAGGTTCTCTTCCCCTTCACTCTCTTTTATTTTATCTCATCTACTCACCCCTTTCTTTTTCCTTTCCCTCTCTCTCTCTCTCTTTATTTTTTTGACGAAAGCCGTCTATTAAAACCTGCGTCATTGCATCACTTTTTTTTTTTTCTGGATCGTTCTCACGTTGGCGTGAAGCTCAGCATGGCTCACACTGGTCATTTGTGTCTCATTTTCAAAGGTCTGGGTCCCAGTATGGCTGGCCAGGATTTTGCGAGGTATGGACAGAAGAAAACGTTTCGCTCTGTTCCAAAACTCCAGCTTGAGCTCAGTACAGACCAGCTCATTACCAGAGGCCTCTGTAGACAGCCTTCAGAGACCTCTGACCATGTGCGTCTTTCTCTCCGTCTTTCTTTCGCTGTCCTTCTTTCTCTTTCTCTTTTGTCTTTTTTTTGTGTGTCCTGTGCACCTTAGCTTGTTGTTATTCTCTGTGTGTATGAAGCATGGCATGTTGAGGGTTTGCTTGGACACGTTTGTTCAACAGCAGCAGCAGCTTCATATGATAATAAGATCCCTTGCAAGTTCACCGGTGTTTCCGGTCACTAGGTTGAAGAATTAATACACACTGCTTCACCCTTCAATTTAAAAATTATTAGTTGTTAAAGCAGACAGTAAAATTTGGTTATTAAAATCTCAAACATGTAATTCTAGACTTATACACAAGAGACAAGTTCTGTTCCAAAACCTGTTGTTTTGCCCCATTGCCTACATGGCATATCAACTTTATTAATGGCAAATAGCACAAACAAACACTTTTCCAGCTGAATTATCATAAATATTAGATTTTTCATGTCAAAACGTTTTTGTTGAATAGATAAAAATTCAGCACATCCATGCAACTTTTATTTCAGATTCTACTTGAAATCTAAAAGTAAATTAAAAGCAATTTGTGCTCTCAAGTAAAAAAAAAACGTTTAATGCCTCAGGGTTCCAATGTGACTGTGCACATCGAAGCGTAAAACACAAATTGTCAAAGCATCATTTAAAACAACAAAAAAAAAAACCCCGCCTCTGTCTCGTTTTTTTGGTTAGACGCACCGCGTTAAAAACTGGCCAACCAATGAGATTGTAGCTGCTGAAGCTACATTACATGGTTTGGTGGCACAAGCACACAAAGTAAGTAGACGAAGAAGATGCGCCGAGGTAAGATGAGTGTAGAGCTGCTGGAATATTGAAATATACATGCTTTTTTTAGCCAGGTAACAAAGAAGCGTGTGAATAGGTTTGACCAGCACATCTTCTGGCTCCAGTGAATGTCAGAAGCATAAAAAGTTTTGCAGCGCCACCTTGCGTACCAGGGTATTTCTGTTTTTCATTAAGGACCGCCGACTCATCGTCAGTGAAAATCTTGTGGGAATGGCCAAATTTGAGCGCGATATTCGTCCCAATGTGTACAGGCTTTTCTCTTAATAATGAGTTTGACCTCATGCATATCCTCAATGACGTGTAAACGTGGAGTTTTCTGAAAGCTCAAATTTGGGCAGGCTGCTCAACATCATACACGAACATGCAAGTAGTTTATTGATGATGCAAATTATTCAAATGACACAATTTTCCATTAATGGTGTTGCCAAGACTCCAAGTCTCAGGATGTGAACAGCTCTCAATAGAACTGGAGTAACTACAACATGGTGTGAACGCAGCAGTATAATGGGTACACATATCTAGGTTCAAATTTTAAGTGGAAACTTAAACCATTACTTTTCTCTTGATTTGCCAATTTAGGATTTTGCACTGCACATTGTAGTGCATTAGGGGATTCCTTTTCCACAACGCTGTCTTAATATTTGGCTAAAATGTAGGGTTTGGAACAGAACTTCAGTCTAGTTAGTACCTGCTACTTGAAGTTACTCAGTGAATAGGTTTTGGATTATTGGTGAACTGCTTGTGAATAAAGGCTTAAAGGAATAGTTCACCCAAAAATGTTATCATCATTAACTCATCCTAAGGTTTTTCCAAACCAGAGTTTTTTTTCCTTATGTTGAAAGCAAAAGAAGGTACTCTGAGGAATTTCGATGAACCAAACAGTTGTTTGTCCCTCCGATCACAAAGTAGGGAGAGAAATACTGGGTACCATCAGCTATTTGATTAAAACTATTTTATGTTCGACATAAGAGAGAAACTCGTACAGGTTTTGAACGACAGGAGGGTAAGTAAGTGACATTTTTCATTTTTGGGTGAACTTCAAACTGTTACATTAAGTAGTTATGTGTATAACGTAGCTATTTGCCTTCGATAATGGTTAGCTTTCAATTGCTCATAAGCACATTTATAAAAACGTGAAGTTTTTAAATGACTTTATTAATGTGAAAAAATGTAAACAATACTTTATTAGTCCAGAGATTATTTCTTGATCATCCAGTGAATAATTAAAAAGGGTCTGCAGGGTTTAAATGAATAAATAATTAAATTAAAACATTAAAATAGCACATAAGATGTGTTATGAAGCTGTATTTATTTTTGTTTTTCCTCAGTACCTAGAAGTTTCTGAAACACATGCATTTACTAAACAAATAGTGTAATATATAATTAATATTTTGGGAGTATATTATATTAATCATAAATGATTTTTCCAGTTTTTGTGAATAATAATGATAATAATAATAATTATAATAAAAAGTCATAAATAGAGCAGAAATAGCTTATTATTAAATAAGCTTATTCAGGGGGTGTATTTTATATGGCAAAAGCATTTTTTGGAAGCTTTTATTATTAATAAGGCAGTTTATGCAGTGATATCAAAGCACATTATGTGAAGCTGATTATGTAAATGTGGTTGACCTTTCTTTCAGCACCAATTAATAGGATAGCATTTAGAAAAAACATTGACTATAAATAACAAGTTGAAAGTTGAAGTTTCTGTCTGCTCAATTTTCTTCTTTACCTAACATGTTTTGACAAACCGGTCATTCCGCCACTAACTTTGACTATTGGTTATTCAAATGTCAGGCTTCATTTTGTGCAGAAATTACACACCACTTTTTAATTATGATAGAAATAATTAATTCAGGTGGAAATAAGTTTTTTTTTTGTTTGATTAATATGGTTTGATCTTTGTGTTCCCACCCTTCTTTCTCCATTTCCTCCCTCCCTTTTCCCTTCGTCAGGCAGCAATTCCTCCGTGAAGCTGTCGGAGAGGTCGGACAGCGGGCGCGAGAAAGAGAGACAGCGGGCAGAGAGGGGGGGCTCAGGTGAGACATGCAGCGGGTCGAAAGAATCAGCCATGGAAAAGAGGAAGAGGAGTCGAGCCGTGGAGAAGGTGATGAACTCCAGCAACCCCTCCAGCCCTGGAGGAGCCAAACGCCGCAGGACGTAGCCGCAGCTTGCAGCAGGACGATTCGGGACATCAGACATTTTAAAAAGAACTAACTGAGAAAGGTGTAGCTAATATTGGTCGCACTAGAGCCAATGTGAAAGTGAAATGGCATGGCGAGCAGGGGATGTGTGATGTTTATGTGCGTTATCTGCAGTCCAGAAGGTCCCTGCTAGAGGCGTTCCTGTGCGTTTAAGCGTTCTGAGCTGTTCACTGACAGATGGAGGAAATATAGACCCAGGAAAGTCTTTGGTGGTTGTGTAGGATCTGACTAGTCTGGTGGGGAAAGTATGATAAAAAAAGCTTTTCTCTGCCGAGTTTGGAAACGAGACAGCAACTTTTTTTTTTTTTTTTTTTTAAGGATTTGTGGGAGTTTTAAGTGGTAGCTTTATTTTATTTTCGTCAGAGCTGAAGTTCTTGAGACGGACCAGGGAATCAACTAGTTTGTTGTGTGATTTAATAGAACTTGCAAATAATTGAACACTGCAAATAAGCTGAGCTAAACGTGTTATATTAACTGTATGAATTAGCCAATTCGACGGTCATTGATCAAATGCTTAGGAAATAGTGATATTTTCACTGCTTCTGAGTCATATTTGATTTGATTGATTGATTGATTTTTTTTTTTTTTTGACCAAATATGTGTTAAACACATCAGGTTTATGCCCCTGATTAAAAAAATGGTAGTGAACCATGTTGCTCTGATTTGACTTCTTAATTGCTAATATTTAATGTTTGCCTCGCTTTGATCTAAACACAAATTATCCAGAAAGGAATTTAAAATGGTTTAATTTCCTGTGGTGCCACAGGAGAATCTTGGAATTCTGTTCAAAAGGTTGGGGTTAGTTGGATATAAATTATAAGATAAAAAAAATATATATATATAATTTTTAAATTTAATTATTTATATTATTTGTTTATTTATAGTTAATGTATATTGTATTATATGTATTGATATTATATGTATGCATGTGTGATATACAATATATAATAATAATAAATATTAGCATTATTATTATTATTATTTTACAACCACTAATAGAAGTATCTTGGGCTGTATAAGAGGCAGAAAAATTAAAAATAGAAAAATTATCTGAGGGACCTGATCACAAGGATGTGTTCTACAAAATACGCATTAAACAGAAGGATCTGTATCAAGCAGAAGAATGGGGGTCAAAATATAATTTATTGATGGATTTTCAAAAAACAAAGCAGACTTCTATTATAAACATAAAATCTCCCTTGATGTTTTACAAAAACAGAAAGAAATAGTTACATCTAGAATAACCTGGTAATTAACTTTGATAATAATAATAATAGTACAAGTGTATTAGGAATTTGTAGGTGTCATATTTCACACCCACCCAGAGAGCCAATCCGATTCTTATCCAGCAGGAGTTAACTGAGGATAAGATGCTGAGTCACTGAACGCTGCTCTATTCCAGTGTGTTCCTCCTTCATCTCTCGTACTTTTCCTCTCGGCTCGTTTCTGCTGCTGTTGCAGCTGTCTCACTGCAGTCCCTCACCACCAGCCCCCCCACTTTGAGTGCCGCATTGCTGTATCAAAGTGGGGTGAGTTCATTACGCACACAGGCTTGGACTGTGCCGCCACCTTTGCAGGAGCACAGAGTGTCTGTTTGCTGAGGGGAGAGCAGGGTCTGCCTGTCAGCTGCAGGTAAGAGGCCACAACCATCCTCTGGCTGATAGACTTTAACTATACTCCTCTTTCTTCTCTTCCGTGCTTTTATGTAGTAGTAATGCTTTGATGGAGCTATTTAACAAAACATTTACTTGTTATTTAAAGACAAATTAATATCAGAATTTAGACAACCTGCTCATAACTATATACCCTTGCATCCTAATTTCATTTGTTTCCTCCTGCGTCAAATACTGTTCGTAGGCTTTTGTGATAGTTGCACACAAGTCTTAGGTTTGTCCCGAGCAGTGAAGCTTCCCACTGTTTTGACAAACAAGCCTCCAGGTACTGTAAGGTCTTTGCATATTCTGCACATTTTTTTTGCAGTTTTCTCTCAAAGTGGAGGTATTATTTTAACACCCAGCTTTAACAATTCACGGAGGACTATTGTTAAAACAATAACATGCTAAGAGAGGCAACAATACTCTGAAAGCCAAGGGTATTTCTATTATTCTGATTTGCATAATTTATAATTGTTTGCAATATATTCAAACTAAAAAGCCAAAAACAAAGAAAGCTGAGTTATTAAAATGTATGTGCATGATTTATGATTAATTTTTAGGATTGTTTGGTCTGAATAATAACAATGTTTTGGGATTGCATTTTTGCAAGTCTTTTGGTAAACTGGTAAAATGATTAATGAGGTCGAATAGTCCATGTATTGGTCATGACAACTGTTCCAAGTAATATTTCAAAGATTTGATATAGCATTTAATGTTTTATATTTCTATTATTTAATTATGTAGTGTATTTTATCTTAAATACATCTCATATATTGACCTTGAATGGCTAAAGAATTGAGATCTTAAGATGAAAGCATATGTTGCGTCTTTGTACAAATGTTCTTTGTCTGCACCGGCTGTAGACAGAAGAGAGCTCCATCCGTTCCCATCCTTTCCTCTTGCCCTGTGCCATCATGGGGAAAGAGAAGATCCACATCAACATTGTGGTCATCGGCCATGTTGATTCTGGGAAATCCACTACCACTGGCCATCTCATCTATAAATGTGGAGGAATTGATAAAAGAACCATCGAGAAGTTTGAAAAAGAGGCTGCTGAGGTAGGTAAAAAGGATCTCAAATGATTTGGTGTTCAAGTGGAGTGAAATAACGGGAGTTTGAAGATGAATTTGAGTTGGTAAAGTAATAAATATTGATCAAAGGAAAAGGAGTGCAGTTGCACCTTCCGTTTAAATTTAAGTGACCTCATCGCCGAATCCTTGATGCGTTGTGAGAATGATGTGTGGTCTGTGCTGAATGATGGGTAACTCCAACCCACTTACTGTGTAAGGTAATTATGTAAGAAACTCATCATGAATCACACTGTGCCTTCCTCTCCTTTCGTGCGCTGGAGAATTGCTGTGTAATTACATTGAGACATTTACTCTTTGGAAGACGCCATCGGAAATGGAAATGAAAGTAAAAGATAAATGGACTTCTGGAGCAGGCGGAACCATTAGTCAGGCCCTGCACTTCTGTCTTCCTGGCACGCATTAGACTGAGAATGAGACCTGAGTAAATGGGTGCAATCCCAGTGGGTCTGACACCTCACCTCTGTCTTAGAGGGTAACTTGTTCTTCGTGTAGTACAATGTAGGGTGATAAAACTACTAAGCCTGTTGGAGTTGTGTTACAGGTTCCCTAAATATTGGGTGCATTGACAAACCTGACTAAACATTATCGGTTTTAGCTGGAGTTTTTACCAACAACAGGGATGGGCGACTACAGTCCTTGACATCCACTGTCCTGCAGAGTTTAGTTCCAATCCAAATCGAACAAAATGTTTTACTTTTGTCTTGTTTGATTATTCAATTCAAATTTATTTGTATAGCGCTTTTCATGATACATATCATTGCAAAGCAGCTTTACACCAAGTAATGTTT